>CAKNEU010000102.1:0-108232 GCA_930272665.1 Mariannaea elegans
TCCCGACGGCCTATCCTCTCTGCCAACATAGAACCAGAACTGTCTGATCTACGTTGACCCTAGACCTGACCGTTACAGAATCCATACGTAGTAAATTGGGCGGGGTTTGTGCTCTCAGCTTATGAAGCCACTCGATCTATATTTGCTTTTACTAGGGTCATGTGAGATGAAGTACGAAGGTGTTGCCTTATGACACTCAAGGGGATAAGTAATGAGCCTAAATGAATAAGTGTTGATTTTTTAAGTAGTTGATTTTGTCATCTCGCTGTGTCAAGATCTGGAGCGCATAGGCCATATGACTAATCAGTGCCTGTACCAGGAGAGATATCAAGCAGGAAATGGCAAAGGCCAAGTTTAAAGCTCGACTCTCATCATAGAGAGATCCAGCCACTATGAAATTACAATTAAATGCGATTTACTGCTCAGAGTAGCATCGGATGATACTAGACACTAACCCGAATGACACTCCTTCCTCAAGGCCTCCTTGCAAAGAATGCAGAGCAGCTTGCCTGCTTGCAATGTTTACATTTCCCCTGTATGCTATCACCCTAATAAATCTAAATTCGTGACATTCGAAGTACCGTAGATAAAAAAAACATTTTATTTCTAAACTTTTATTTATACATTATTTTAGTCATTATTCTTGCTCTAACTACCTTCTTTTTTAATATGTCTTGCCCTTTCACTTTCATTATTTAGCATAAAAAAATAGACTATGTGCCGAATTTAAATGGTTCCCCAATCGACTTCCATCCTCTGAAGCCAGGGTCAATAAGGAGCGACAAGCTGCTGTACAGATTTATGAGGTCAGGTGAACCAAATCTGCCTCCACTTATGCCATTATTTTTCGTCAGATTGCCGTGAAACTGGAATGGGATGATGACGTTCTTATCGAAATCTTCTACAACAAACTTGTCACAAGATAGTAGCGCCCCCACAAATGCAATAACGCTAGGTCACCCGCGGATCTGGTGACATCATCACTTTCGACTCCCACGTCATATTCTACCAACAGCTGACACCTTCCCACCTCTTTATTCCATTCATCCCAATTAACCTGCGACGACTTGTATCTTTCATTCTTTCCACAACCTTAGCCCTTGGAGTGAAAACATCGACTCAGAAGTGAAAGAAAAGCAAACGAACAACATCAAAATGGTCCAAAACATTCTCTTGTCGGCCTTCCTAAGCCAGCTCTTGGCCGTTCTCACCTTCGCCGCGCCGATTGCTGACGAGACTCTGTCGACTGCAAAAGATGGTGATATGTGGGGATATGGCACCGGCGGAGGAATCATTGGATTCATTGTCCTAGTTCTCGATATAATTGGAATCTGTATGCTCAAGCTAATCCCCGTCTCCTTTACCATGTATCCTGACTCCTTCCAGTCGAAGTTCTCAAGTCCAATCGTGCGCCGGGTTCGAAACTACTGTGGTGTCTCGTTATCTTCTTCTTCCCCTTGATTGGCATGCTTATCTACTATTTGTTCTCCAATCGAGCAGCCCATAACCGCGATTCCTCCTACCAGGCTTTGCCCTAGACAAGGTTTCGTTGGATTTAACGGGCGCCAAGGCAATAATTTGGCGTACTTGATTGCCAAACCGCCCCTAATTCAACAAATAGCTTCAGATAGTGGCAAAGTTTTCTGGAGATGGGGAGTCTGGAGAGATGTAATAGGTATTTGAGAAATCAGGGCGGTAGTCTGTCTCATTGTAGCTGCCGGTTGGTTCAGGCAGTACATATATAAATATATTAATAAAGCTGTCAGCTGGAGTCCTTCAAATGATATCTGGTTACCGCAGAAACTGGAATGCAGTGAGAAGATATCGATTAAAAAAAACGCTGTAGGGGTAGGTCTCAAAGCAGCCAGACTGCCCAAACTTCGCATTTATATGGCGTTACACGCATCGTTTTTCAACAGAACAAGGCTTCTAATGACCTCACAATAATAGTTCACATTTGTAACTCTCAACAATCGCTTCGAATGCGGTGATTGGAATTGGAAGAGGCTGGCTGGGTGAAATAGTAAAGTAATCGCTTTATCCTAACTAATCATTTCAGACTTGAAATTTCGACATTGTATAAACAACCTAATGGATATTGTTGTTAGAGAGAGACTTCAGATCCGAGTATAACTTTGCTTGGCCCCTAGGATTTCATACCGTACAGGGCAGCTTCAGGACCTCAAAGCCTCGCTCTCCCTGCACCAGTAGATAGGTACGTAGCCCTAGACCGAAATAATATGGATACAGCAACATCGTAGGCGCGTAGACTTGAAATTGCTGACACACGACCGTGCATCGCAGATATCCTTGCTGCATACGCGCATTACGTTGAGCTCTGTATACACGAAACGAGTCGGCTAGCTACTTCGGAGGCCCCTCTGCTCGCGACGCCAAAGCCTGCTGGTAGTGCGTGTGGTAAGGTGCCTGGATTCGAACGTCTCGAGGCCCTGTTGGGGTATTTCTGCAGCCTTCAAGTCATGGCTGGATATCTTTTGCACGGTCTCACCCGCCACGTACGTGGGCTTCCCGTTTTTCTACTGGTTTCAACTAGTACGCTGCCTCGTTATTCTGAAGCACTTGTCGACATTTCAGGACCCAGCTCGGGACTGGCGTGAAGTACATAATACGGTTGATATAATGCAACTGCTGGAATGGTTGGCTGAAGAAGCGGAGGTAGCGAGCAAAGAAGCGGGTGAACAGTGTGAAAACGATATGTTCTACCATGTGTCTAAGACGTTACGCCTATCTATAGAGTGGATTAAACGAAAGCGGAAGACTGCAGCACGGACAGCAGAAGGGTCTACCTCGATCCGTCGCGAGTGGCCCGGTTTGGCTGCTGCCGATGACGACATGACGGATTTGAATCAGACGGCGGGGATGGATGCTTTCGAATCGGGAGACGAGGCTTGGTTTGAAAATTATTTTGGCTGGGCACTAGGAACACTTTAAGTCAATACTCCAATTCTTTGCACCAACCAATATCCAATATTCGGTCCTCCAAATCAATAGACCTTGGCCCCTGGCCGTCTGGTCCAGACCAACCCGACTTTTCCTCGATCTTACCCACAAGAATAACAACTAAGATGCCTTCTGGGTAACGTGAATTGGTACTGAACTAAACGCAAACCGCCAATTCAAACATGAATCCACTCCCAAAGGGCTATAATGTTGACTCTTTCTCTCTTTTTTTTTTTTTGTATTTTAGTTCTTTCTATTAAGTGTGTTAGAGTTACGAGAAATGACTTTATATTACCTCGGATATGTTAGATAGCTTCGTTTGGACTGGGGGCCCAAGGAGAGGGGCTGGAATACATAAAACTGGGATGTCTCAATGAGATATAGAATTAAGGGCTATACATGATAAAGAATCTTGGTTGTGGCTCTAAAGATCCACTATCAATTTCCCCCCTGGAAACACAAACAGAATACCAAGATCCCTCCCTTACCCTAAGCACCACCAAAGATCAACAGGCTTTGAATACTGATTTTACCAAAGCCACGTTGGCGTAACAGTTCCCGACCACGGTGAACAGGAAACTCGGCCACAACCATGATGCTGGTATTCTCAGCACTGATGCCGGCTTTATCTAATAGCTGTAGTACTGCACATAGCGTCTCCCCTGTGGCAAGCACGTCGTCCACCACCATCACTGATGTGTCTTTGGGAACCACATCCCGTTCCATCTCCATCCTCTTCCCCTTTGAACCGTTGGAACCTAAAGACGAGACATGCGACTGGTACCTGGCAACAGAAATAGTGGGTGGAGGGAGCTTGCCGGCTTCACGAATTAGTGTCAAGGGTATATTGACCTGTGCAGCCAATGCCGACGCATAGACAAAGCCGCCGGCCTCACAACAAGCCACCACACCAACTCGGGCCCAGTCACCCGTGAAGTGAGTTTGTAGTAGAGACGTGCATAGGTTGAGCCCACTTGGCTGTTGGGAGATGCCGAGCACATGGCGGAACTCGATATCGGGGTGTGGAAAGTCGGGTACTATGCGCACCATATCAGCCAGTCGCTGTAGGTTCTCGTGGAAAAAGGGAAGAAGGTAGTCTTCTGCAAACTTTTTTGCCTCCTCGTTTCCATTCGTGTCATTATTGAAGATGAGATTAGGACTGTAGTTCAAGGCTGTCAGATTTGACCTGCCATTGTTGCTATCCTTGTTGTCATCACCATCTTCATCCCTGACTTGGCACCCTCGGCGAGCCCAACGAGTCTCTTTCCTAACTTTGACGCGGACGTCGAGCAGTCTGCTGTCTGGCACCAAATGCGATAAAGTTGCGACCGGCGCCTCATCTCTCATCCCGGTAATCAGTAGCACATCTATATCTGCAGCCTCACTCAACACTCCCAGAAAATGCTCCTCTGGCAGCCGAGGTCGTTGCCGCACCTTGTCCTGGAAAAACGTTGTCAACGCTAGCCGGTGTTGCTCCTTGTAAGCGCGATCCCAAAGCAGGCGGTGCAGATCGGCACCTGCAGCCGCCGCGTATTCTCTTTTGATCGTATCGCTAATGCTGATTGTACGTGCCCTAAGGTTGTGCGTGCATCTAGTGAACACAGAGACCCAGATGTCTGAGCAAAAGTCCTTACCAGCACAACTTTCGCCCGTGACAAGAATAATGAGTCTCTGTTTTATCGGCGCTTTTGGGAGCGGGCATGCGTAAGCTAGCACATCACGCGGGTCTAGGTCGCGTTTGAGCTGGGCTAAGCGTGGCCGATTCGGTCCAAAAGCTTTGGTCGCCATCGCCGCATCTCTAGGGTCCGGCCCAAGGTCTGCGCTGTAAACTCCGCTACTCAAGGGCAACAAGTCCCTGGCAACATTATAAACCCACTGCACGGCAGCTTGAGCAGTCTCAGTTCCGTCTTGGTTGCGAGGCCAGACACCAGTTATCACACAGGCAAAGTCCCAATCTCGACAGCCAAACGCAGTGGCATCGTCCACCACGTCGCCGACTGCTCCGCCACCTTGCAGTAGATGGAGGTAGCAGAGTGGTGAAGGACGAGTCTCGACGGCTGCTATCAAGGTGCCAGCGACGTTCTCTGCTCCAATTCGTGTTAAGAATATGCATCGCTTGAAAGAGGAAGTCTTGCCGCCGCCGTGCCCGCCGTGCATCCCGGATATGTACATCTCGGTCTCGAACAAACCGACGCCGTCCACGACCTGGAATTTGTCTTCTGGCCCCAAAATTGTACCTATGAGGAGAGACGTGGGTGTAGGTGTTTCAAACGTGAGCCCAGTCCCGGAAGATTCGAACATGGTCACTCCAAGATGCAACTGGCCGGAGTTCCAATACAGATACGCATCTACGGAACAGTTTCGGGGAAGCTTCCTGGCGATGAGGTTATCAAAATTTCTAAGCCTGAGCTTCGCCTCGAGATTATCGCTCAGTGGGATAACCCAGTCTCGAATAGAATAGGTTGGAGCCGCAAACGCATTGAAAGTGACGCTGATCACAATGCCAAAGTTGGTCCCGGCGCCTTTGATCGCCCACAACAGATCGGTTGCGTTTTTTGGGGGTACTGAACCGGCGGGTTGGTGTTGGCTTGGCACATGGCCGACGCAAAGTACCTGGCCAGAGTCAACACTGACCATCACGGCACCAACGATAGTGTCACACGCAAGCCCGTGGAGCCTAGCTAAGTGCCCGATGCCGCCTTGTAGCCACAATCCCGCACCTACGCTTGGTCGGGCCCCTAGGGGCATTGTCAAGCCCGCTGCCATAGTCTTACGGACGATATCTCCCGTCATGCAGCCGGCCTCGACGATGACTAGGGATCCTGAATCAGAAGCAGATGGTTCTCCATCCTCCCCAGGCGGAAGAATGTGTATTTGGTCAAAGGCACCCATATCAACCGAGATAACGTTGGGCCAAAGACAATGGCCGCTGTGACCCCCTCCGATAACAGTCAGGCCAATTTTATGATTTAGAGCCCATTGAACGCACTGTTGGACGTGCTCGACTTCCGTGGGCCTGAAGGTTGAGGCGGGATCGTGGAGGCGAGCTTCTCGGTTTTTAACTATCCTATCCCCATTCGCCAATGGCACCTGCGCCATTAGCTCCTGCAATGTGGTAGCATGTTGATTAAAGGCCACCATGATGTTGGGTGAGCTGAATAAGAGATGGCCTGGGCTCGCTTCCTCACGACGGCCTAGGGCGCGGCATATCTTACGCCACTCGATTCGGATAGCCTTGTCCATGTCCGCATCCTGTATTCGAAATCCTGCAATAAAAGGAGCAAAACAGTCCAAGACCTCATCGTCATTTGCTACGCGAATGACTCCGGTAGGGAATGAAGCCGTTCGATGGCACATCAAGCCGTCGAGGTGCAGGGTCCCTTCGCGATGGAAAACAAGCACCATTCCGCCTTCCAGCCGTTTTACGAGCATTTCCAGCGCCTGTTCTATGAACTTGCGTTTAGGCTTCATGCCGTACATGCTGTGGCAGAATAGAACGACGTCGAATTTACCGACACTACCACTCGTACTAGTACCACTTCTTGTGTTGTCGTTTGGAACAAATGGGATTCGATGAATGTCCGGCGGGTTTTCCAGACAGGGCAGCGGTAGCTCCGCGTTCGAGACAGAGCAAAGGTATTCTTCCAACCTCGTAGCAAACGAGTCGTTAGGCTCAAATGCAGCATATCTGCTGACCTTCCGCCTCAGAGAGCTGGGCAGATGTCCAAGCACGCTCTTCGGGCCGGGTCCGATTTCTAATGCCGAGATATGGGTACGCGAGTTGACGAGAGGGGCTAACAGCAGAGATAGTTGAGGGATGATGAAGTCTTGATATGTCACCCATCCTAAGTCCCGAATGAGAATATCGAAGCCAGCGCTGTACTGTGTAGCGGACAATGGCTGTGTCGGGGACGACGCCATTGCTGCAGCTTTCTGCCTAAGGTTTAACTTAAGGGAGTCGAGAGTGGCCATGTTAGTTTCGTGTGAGTGTATGTGTTTCTTGCGCTCTGGGGATGGCGACGATGGCTGATAGGGTAGTGATGCACTGTTGGCTACGAGCAAAACTGAACCCAACTGAAATGAACTGAACAATTCTATTCCTACTCAATTGTAGCCGCTGTAGCCGCTATTTAATGGTGTCCATGCCTGGCTTGTTGGCCTGCAACTGACGTGCTCGAACAAGAACTCAAGCAAATAGCTGAGACCAGTATCAGGCTTGTGGGGCATAAACCAGGACGCCCGTCCTCATCTGAGGGCTGGTCCGAAATTGGACCACAGATCTGCATGTCAGTTCCACCGACTGATCGATGTCACCTTCATTGATACGGCGATCAAAAAGAGTTAAGGCCAGCCTTGCCACGTCAGCGTTATTTACAGACTCTAGAGCGGGGTATAGGGGACTTGTCAGCTGCATATGCAGTCAGCTGAAAATGAATTGGCATTGGCGTTAGAGCGGCTTTCAATGCTCCAGCGTCCCCATCACATTATTCGTGGCTTTGATAGTGCTGTCCGGAGTGTTAGTTGGTCTATCTTGTCCATTCCACGGCTTGCCCTCGCTGGTTGAAGTTCAGATATAGCCTAGGATAAACATGATTCATGACCTTATGTAATAACTACATTACTTACCTCGTCTATATGCTGTAGTAACGTTAACTTGTGTGGATTGCCCCGCACAAGAACAACTAATCAACAATGTACTTCTGTTATTCACCACAATAATTCATTGCCCCCTCTTGTCATGCGACAATGGTTTCTAGCGCTACATTCTTACCGCCGCTCTCATTTTCGTTGAAGGGTATGTAGTAGAACTTTTTTACAGTCCCGTACCCCTGCAATTCCTTTGCCAGTTAAAAGCTGGGGCCAAACCAGACGTTCAGTGGTACATCAACGGTAAGCTTGTCGGCGTTCACATAGCATAAAGTAGGCATATACAGCATACCTTAAACCTTCAAGAAGGAAAAAAGACAGCAGAGGCTCCAAAATATCATCCATTCTCATGTATGACAATAACCTGAGTTATCAGGTGCTTCACCCAAAAGCTCAACATCATAATCTTGGTCCTTAATACCCTATCTGCCGGTATCGAGTACGATATGTGGTCTGTATGGAAGGGTTGTTGAACATCACTTGTAATCAAACTTAACGGCACACGGCCATCTTATGAAAAAGGTAACCTGTCCTATTCGTCTTTCGATTACAGAGATAAAAGTGAATGAAAACCTCTTCCCCCCTATTTCTTGATATAGTCTGCTGCTCCCGTTCTATTTGTTCACACGAATAAGACTCAGAAACTCGCTTCGCGTCTTGCTCTTGCGCTCGAAGCATCCTAGCATGCAGCTCGTTATGGTCGTGGCGCTTGTCTTTTCAACGCCTCGCATTACCATGCATAGGTGGCTGGACTCCATGACGACGGCGACGCCCTGGGGCTTGATAATTTCCATGATGGAGTGAGCAACCTCCTTGGTGAGGCGCTCCTGAATCTGTAGACGACGGGAGAACATCTCGGCGATTCGGGGAAGCTTAGAGAGGCCAATGATGGTATCGGAGGGAATGTAGCCAATGTGCATCTGGAAGGGGAAAGTTAGCCAGAACACTAGGTTTAGTGTATAATTACCAAACATGCGAGGGGGAAACTTGCATTTCCGGTAAAGGGCACGAGGTGGTGCTCGCAGAGACTGAAAATCTCAATATCTTTGACAATGACCATCTCGTTGTACCTCTCATGGAAGAGCGCGTTATTAACAGTGTTCTCCACATTCATCTGGTAGCCCTTGGTCAGGAACAGCAGCGCCTTGGCATACCGTGAAGGCGTGTCGATGAGGCCCTCACGAGCGGGATCCTCGCCGACACACTCTAATAGAGTTCTCACAGCGCCTCGCATCTTCTCCAGCCGTACGGCGGCATGTTCCTCGTTCTCTTCTAGGCGATCTCTAGTTCCGGCAGCTACAGGCTAGAGCGTGAGTCATGAGATCTAAATGAAACCCATACCAAATCGCAGAGGTCCTCCGTGAGAAGAGACGACAGAAACCTACCTGGTTGACTGAAGCCACAAAAGTCTACTCCCAGGCTTGGCGACTTCGCCACGGCGTCATTCCTGTGGTCGACGTCATTGTGTTTCTTACCGTTCTTGCGAGTCTTGCGCCTTTTCCGCGTTGAATCATCGCTGGTTGGGGAAGAGACGCTGGCATTGAGGTAGGCCCGCTTCTTAGAGAGGACGACACAATCTTCGGAAAGAACCATGATTGCGCAATCAAGGAGAAACCAGCGAATTGCTGCCAAGTGGGGGAAGCAGAATGCAAGAAATAAAAGAATTAAGAGAATGAAGACTCGAGTCCAGACGTGGTTCGAGTTGTCCAAGTAACCTGGACAGGTTCGAGTGCGAAGTCCAAGGGAAACGAGCTAGCAAAAGAGTAGCCTACGTTTCTTTTCTGTAGCTATGTCGCAGGGGCCAACGTCGAGACTTGAGCTCGCACAAGATGGAGGCGGAGAGATAGACACCAAACCCGTGGGCGGTACGAGCGGCGGTCAATTTCGCAATGGACAAAGGGAGACCGGTAGTTACGCAGCCTTGACACACCAACTGCAAAGAGACTAACATAAAATAGCCCCCAGTGAGCAAACTGACTTCGGCTACTAAAAATGGGTGCTAAACACCTAGAGATTGTGGGCTTCAAGGAGGCCCACCACATAGGGCCAAGTGAGACTGGAGTGAAGAGAAGCGACGAGAAACGGCGCTTGTACACGGAAAAAACCTAATTCATTGTTGTCTGCCTAATGTAACGGGTGTGACAACCACGTGTAAGTCCTTTTGGATAGGCCAATCTCGGGACGAACTTGCGAGCACAGTATTAATTCTAACAAGTCAAAGCAAGACAGATACTTGTGGTATATGAAGGAAAGTCTTGCCTTATGGCAAAAGACCTACATTTTAAGATAGCGTGGTTGAATGTATCATGGCTCGTAGTGATCTTAAATTGCTTCCATTCTTATGTTAAGTCAAGGGATAGGAATGACACAGGCCAATTTTCGACAAGACTTCCCAGGCGTTGGCCTTGTTGGAAGAGATAGGTTTGTCTGTGGCCACAACATCGTCCTCTGTATAGAGTACAACGGCGAAGATTTGCTGACTCTGTGGTGTTCCATTCTACACCAGTTCTCCTCTTTTACCCCCCACATAACGACGATTCAGCTGCCCAAGGGCCGAGTGGCTGCATTAGCCGTTACGACGGCTGACACAATCATGTCTGGGTAGCCTGTGACCTGCGGGAGGCCGACCAAATCCCCAAAATCACGATTCCTCGACTTCTTTCCCTGACCTATCATCAGGACTTGCACATACCCACATTTTTGAATGACTGAAGGTATTGTACCGCGTGGCGATTGATGTTCGGGACTGTCGGGTTTCTATTACGATGACCTGTTGCCGAGCAATAGAAGAGCGATCGGCAAGTTAGTTCATTTGACGCCACCGATGAAAGTACTCAGCGATAAGAACATCAGTAAAGCTTTTGAGAGACGTAATAGAAGGCACACCATTTTCCTCTGCAGTATTTTTAGGTTATTGTCTGCCATTGTGGAAAATTCGCTTTCGAAACTCAAACAGTGGCTTTTGTTAAGGGATTAGCTAGAGATCCAAGGTCTATTTACCTCGTATCTCTATTTGAAGGGAAGGAGCCTACTCAATGACAACTCGATGGTTATAACCCTTCAGCCGGTCCGGGAGCTGAAAACTGATCAAAACACGTCTTGTTTGCTTGCTTTCCGCGGGGGCTGTGATTCTTTCAAACACTAAGTGAGCAGTTCTGCCTATTAACCGCCGTCAATCATCGTGCCGAAAGCGAGACAATGCTGACGTGGCCCAATTAGCACTGCATAAGGTCACATGTTAATTTACAAGTCATGTAGACCCTCGTTGGACAACAAAGGGGGTAAAATGCACATGACCAACGCAGTCATACGAAAGGAGGTGACTATCTACGCCCCGAAATTCGCTCGAAAACCAGCGACGGCAGCCGGACCATCCGAGCTAGGAACGGGTTAAAGGTTTCCATTAGATGAGCATTAATACAGTAATCTCAGGCATGTTGTCATCCCAGTCTAGGGTTAGCCCGTCGCCCCTTTAAGTAACCTGATGAAAGCATCTCACTGGCATTAACCACGTTATAGGAAGTCAACAGATCTGTCGTTTTCAACGGTATGACAACTGCACTGGTTTTGCAAACTACTCACAATCCCCTCAAATACAATGTAGACATGAAACTTGAGCTTTCACAACATTGGATAGACTATAGCTACTTTAGCCTTCAATATAGCTTAGTTACATCCAAGATCCTTTAACACATTACCAAATATAACCTCCTATCTCAACTGAAAAAGAAATCAGGTGCACGGGGGTGTATGTTTTGACAGTTTCCTTGCTCGTCTAACCTCGACGGGAGCCCGACGACTCCTGGAGAAGAGACCCTGCTTGATCATCAAGAGACCCTACACCCAGCTAGCGACCTCATGTTGGAGGAACTATCGCGCCGAGAAGAAAATACAAGTGATACTGCTTCAGTACTAACTGCTATAGCATCACTGCTTACGAATACAGAGGTTCTCCCTCAGCGGATCCCTCAATATAGGTCAGGTATGTCGGCATTTAGATGTTTCACTGAAGCTCTACGTATATAAGAGGTTTAAGAGAACTAGGAATTTATTGGGCGTCGTAGCGCAATGGATGATCGGGCGTTCCTCCATTCCTGTAGCTCAATATGTGATTGTTAGTTAATAGGAAAGAGTGGATGCTTCGTCAAACATGCGGTGCTAATAGGGCGCTACAGGTTCAAATTTGGTTGAAGTCAACGAACCAGAGCATTCTCAGACAATTTAAGAGATCACCTAGCATCTACAGAACTTCCTCCCCTCTCTTCCAAGCGTCTTCGGCAAGAATGGCTCCAATAATCTCAATGACAATTTTCCCCAACGCTCCTTGCGACTCAAACTGAACACATCGACGGTAAAAAACGTCTTAATCCTTGAACGGTAGTATAAAGGCAGAGCTTTGCGAATTTACTGGACAGGTCGATGATGGCGGTAACACTTGCGGCGAGTCCTACGACCTCGGCCATGACAAACAACGCTATTTTGGCGGGTAGGGAAACGGGTTCGAAGGTGGTTTAGCTCACGGATTAGAAGGCCGAGACGAGGTCTCGATTAACAGTGCTGGCTACGGTAAATGCCTAACCAGACTGTGGCGTGGCGGAGTCAACTTGAATAGTACGTGCAGAATAGTGAGACGAAAACAAGAAGCGGAGCTTCTGAAAATGCGCAAGCTGTTAGGTAATGTACGCAATACCAATTACCGTAACCTCGCTCACGAAGCGCGAAGGAATCCTGTTAGTCGATTCCATTTTCCATTAAAGCTCTTCTAATAGAATATAGGATACACACGAGATAAGCTTTACACTGCTTGGAACTCGAAGAGCACCCGAAGGGGGTGGTGAAGGCAGGACTACTGTACCTATGAAGCATCTTACTTGTAGCATTAAATGTGCGCCTCAAAGCAGAATTTATGCTGATTTGTCTTCTCGTTAAATCTTGTAACATGGTACATAGGCTCGGAAGCCCCTGCTGAAGCTTCGTTGTCGTAAGTAGCAACCAGTGGGAGGGTTGTGGTGAGACAATACAACGTAGGGAAGCTGTTCTCTACATTGTTAAACCATACCTGTGATAGAAATATAAGTTAATCCTTTTTTTCGCGTCATATTCCTGGTTTGGAACAAACTAGGCGGCCTTCCGTGGGCCTATCTGATCATAGGTATTTTAACAAGCTTCCTCCCATTTCTCAAGAGGGAATTTTCCAGTAACTTCTCCTCCCCTATCTAGAGGGTAATCAGCATCATGTTTTCAAGGCTACAACCAAAGATATTAGCCTAGTTTAGATTTAATATATACTTTGCTTTTGTTGTGCAATTCACACACGACTAAGCCAACAGATCGATGATTCGGTCAGATAAAATGAAAGATGCTTAATTCTTCTAGCTACCCGGGCTGAAAGGCTTCCTATTTATCTTACCTAGATGCCGAAGGCCTTCGGAAGAGGCTGTATCCGGTCTCAAGCCTCGCGACCTCCTTGTCTCAGGCTATCTAGGTTACCTTACCTAGGTCCCGGGCAATCCCGTACAACAGCTTTCTAAAAAATAAAAATAAAAAGAAGTCTTATTCTTTTAGATCTAAATTGCTGTCGCAGGTGATAAAGAGCTACGACTTGGCGATATTGTGAACTTTCAAGCATAATAGTACAACAGTAAAGGAATCATTTCAATTTCATTTCGCTGATTTTGATTCTTCGTGCTTAGTCGCGATTTCACCAGGGGCGTCAACTTAACGGTGCCTCAACTCATTTCTCGACCCATTTACAATCCTATTGGTGATAAGACCACCAACCACAGCTTCAGTCAAGGTTCTCTTGCCATGCTTGTGCGAATGCTTATCTAGCATCGAATCGATGACAGCGGCACCAGCCGCCGCGGTCACCACTTTAGCCCCCTTTGCACCAGTCCATTTGCCAGGTTTGTGTCTAAGTCTGAATGCTTCTACAACTGCCGCATCAATCGCTGCGTCTACCGCATGTTTCGTAAGGTAGGTTTCTAGGAGGTATTGGTTAATGGTGTCCGAGCTGTGTATTATTTTCATACTGACTAGGTTCATGATGGTCCAGTGACCTACCACGCCGCTTCCTGGATCTTGAGCGACCAGATAATTTGTCGCCTACTCGGTCCAAAAAGTCACGACCTAGTGATCTGGACCTTGTTCGACGCTCATCATCATAATAAGCGAAGTCATCATCCGAATAATACGGATCATAGTCGCTTCTGCTCCTTCGGCGTCGGCTGGAGACGAGATCAGGCATAATGAACGATCTGTGTCAAAAACTTGAGAATAACGAAAGCTAGGATATTTTCCAGAGCCTTAACGTTTCTTAAGAAGCCATAGAAACCTGATATATTTGAGAGAGCTCTTTGTCTACGTAAAGCTGACGTACATTGCCACTTGGCATAGCAAACGAAGGTAAGTCTAAGAAGACGTCATAAAAGCGTAGATCTTCTAAGTTAACTTATCATAATTTCAAATTGTGAATGGATGAGAGTGATAAGCCAGGTTGTGCCTCGTAGATAACGCGGGGATTAGTTCTAGTGGCAAGAAAGGTGCCTCTTACCCCGCAACCCGACTGAGACCAGATTGTAACTGGCCCGTATTTGATTACTAAAGGACATGAATCCATTTATATTCATGTCATAATTATTGAATTTAGTGCGGTTTCTGACCTCTCTACGTCAACAAATCATTCTGATGTCGTTGACAAATCTGCCGAAGGATGAAGATTGGAGTAGAGACCCAACCTAATCTCACACAAAGATCCTATTACTTGTTCAATATAACATATTACGTATATTTACTTCCTACAGTTTTATGTAAATGTTAAAATTTATGATTTTACTTTATTTCTCTTTTATCCGCATATGTTCTTTCTAGCTAATAATATACTTAGGAGTGGAGGCATTAAACTAGATATTAGATATTTTATAAATTGATTATAGCTAAGATTCGTCCTAATATCGATCTCAATAGCAGTACAATTCAAATTATTGCGAGTTCTAAACATAAAATATGACTCTAGCCGAAGGCGGGTAAAATTTTTATAGCTTCGACATTAGTAACTCTACAACTGAAGGGAATCTTCCCCTCGATATCAAGCAATAAGCTTTTGACGCCAACTGAACCAGCACAGCACGCCTTTGTCGACGTCCCACAGAGCACATTCGGAGGAATTAAAGGCCGAGGCTTACCTACGAATGCCTCTACCCTTAGCCTTTTACTCTTGGGCTAATGTCAGTGTCTCAGTTGAGGCGTCCTGTGAGGGTCCCGTGAAGACTGTCGTATCTACCTGTCATTGGATGGACTCGTGGAGCTCAAAGCGACTGCAGAGAGGCGGTAGCACGAATGATGCTCCTAACAGTTGCAGCCAATGGCTCGCACGGTTTTACTATTTTAATAGATGCTAAAGCCCTAATACGAAGTATAATGTACGTAAGCTACATTATTCCGCACGCCAAAGGAAAACAGCCACCACACAAACTCAGCCACGTCGGTCCGCAACCCTTTCCCTTTCCTAGTGTATCAAAGAAGGAATAAGTATATATATGAGCCACTAGGGAAGAAAACTTTGAATAATCCCGGAAGAGGATACGAATACTACTGTTAACTTTCAGACTTTGCAAACTCATCCAGATCAATCTCCTCAATCAAAATGGTCGCTATTAACATCGCCACCCTTGTTACCGCACTGGCTATTGCGCAAACAGGCGCAAGCTCATGCCTCCCCTCCCATGTTAAGTGTGGTATGGAGGGAAAACTAAAGGGTATCAACGGACTTGAAGCTTTTGGCACGTTTATTGGTGCAGACAATTCTTTCCAGTGCTGGGAATATTGCACTGATCACCACCGCGCGTCTCGCTGCAAGGCTTTCGGATACAAGCAGAGCGAGGCGAAGTGCACCGTTTACAACTTCGATATTAATACTGGTATGAATTCTAAGGCTGGAACTGGTACATATTTTTGGGATTTGGCATGCTGGACCTGTGGTGTAAGCAATTAACTACGTCTTTCGACACTCGGAGGTACGGGGAGGGTTTATAGATAGGATGGACATTAAGCTTGCACAATATTTTGAAAGTATGGAAAGCACAGGTTTTAAGAGAAATGTCAAGTATAGTTACCGTTGATGCCATCTTTTGTCATTTTTGAGGAGCTAAGCTTCGGGGGGGGGGGCAGCCAGCAATACGTGATACGGCGAAGATATTCTCAAAGGAGCATAATATAAAGCGACCAGATCTCGGACGAAAATAGTTCTCATTAGTAGTCGACAACTGGTCATACCAAGTCGATTGCTCATTTGTTTCTTCTAGGTATTCCTCAAGATATGCCCTGTGCATTACACTAAATATCGACTCTCCGTTTGAATGCGGAGCTTCTATGATGCTTACCTGCTGGGTTGACTAGGCCGGGCCTGCCAGGACTTAGGCCTCCGCTCTCCGCCGGAGAGCTGGTAACATTCCTCGTTATTGCATCGCACCTGTAGTCACCGTTTCTAACTGAATTCCATATTTTCAATACAGAGGAGCAAGGTGCTTATGACATCGTGATGCAGAGAGCGACTGAATGTCTCGAAGACCCACCCAGCTCTAGTAGAACCCAGGAAGGGGACAGAAATGCTCTCGAGAAGATCAATTCCATCAGAGTAATCTGCCAGCTAGGTTGTGTGCCTAAATTAAATTTTCAAGCAACTCCGAGCAATTCCCTGATATGCAGCTTAGGCCTAACGCCCGGAACCTCGGAAGGATCCTCAACACCAAGTGCGTCGATAAATAATAATGAAGATGACGATTGTGGCATGGATCTGAATGAAAGGAACTTCAGAGAAATTCTCTCCCATCATCAAGAGCTCTTTCCATCGGGCACAGAACCGTGAAGTAGCTTAAGTCTGTGCTTCAGGAGCCAATTAACCGGGTCGTTAATGCCCTTTAGTCATTGGCCGACTAAGATTCAAGTTCTAATTAAGACATCCAAAGCTGTGCTGTTATAACAAAAAGGGATATATACGCCTAAAAAGAGGCTATCAGAATTAGCTGAGAATCTCGCGTGGCCTTCAATACTACCAATGCCGGCCATATTGTCCAGGGTATAGTTGTATAGGGATAGCGTAGGCCATTGGGGAATTCAAAATTAGCGCAGAGAAGGAGAAGACTTAAACATTGAGGAGAGCTGCTTCAATCACGAAGCGGTCAAGATGGCAATCGAGATCGGTATCATTGTCAGAAGCATCCAAGAACCGGAGGAGGTCGTCCTCTGGGCCACCTAAAGATCGGCGAAAGTCGTCCAAGTATCGCCACCGGAGACGCGAATTCTTTGTGAAATATCATAGCCCCTGTATGTGGTGTGAGAATCAAATTGCGAAAAACACCCAAATGTTGCCGTATAGGTATACTGACGGTTATGTGTTCCTCCTTGTGGAGTTTCGTTGAACAAGGGCTAGATGAATGAACGTACGCCTCCTGAGGAAATGACTTTTCTGCACATAGGGTGAACAAATTGCCGCTGGCTACGCATGGGATGTGCTGACCAGGTCAAAGGTCCGCTGAATCTTGTAGCTGTTTCGTAAGTGAGTAACCTAATTCTTCTGGAAATCCATGAGCTTTGTTGAAGTCTTTGGTGGAGTATGGAAGATTAGTTAAAGGGGAATTTCTCAACAAGAGGAAACGTATGGGGTCGAAGCAGACCGAGTATCGTGCCGGGACATAAACCACCCATTTATATCTAGATCGAGGATGAGTCACCCGAGACGCAATCTAAAAGACGACTAAAGAGCGGCGGAGGCTAATAGGGTGTTAATGGGGTGGCGCATAACCAGGGCGGCGGGGCAAGGATCAGCTCGCGCATGCAGGATGAATCTATCAGGGTGAGGGAACGGGAATCCGTAAATGTAAAAGTCTGTAAATAGCGCGAAGGTCGTACTGGTATTTGAACTGCATAATATTCATCCTGCACACGGAGGCTACCCCCTCGTCCGAGATACCTCAATGCTGAAAGACGCAATGTTGCGGACCTGACGGCTTGCGAGGTAGACCCACCTTCCCTAACAAAGTTTTTACGCCGGATGAACAAACAACACAATCTGATTTACGAGCTAACATGGAGATGATGGTGATGGTTGAGGTTCAACAGAGATGCTAAGAGAGATTCGAGGGGCTCGGATCTCTTAGTGCTTAAGCGAATCAGCGGACGTAGCCATACTCGGATTTCGCTTGACCTTGGGCCTAAAGAACACCATCTTGAAGAGCAGGGGGAGGAGGGGTGGCGGCGGAGTAATATCTGGTTGCCCCTCCTCAACTTGGCTCTAGCATTCGCATCTTGGCTTTCTTGGGAACACCAAGCAGGAGATATGACCAAAACAGAATAATCTTGAGACGAAGCAGAGAGAATAGGAATACATATCACTGTTTGGGGGCTCTGAGGAAGATGCGAAATCGAGGATAATACAAATACCTACACCCTGATCACCCCATTCGTAACTCGAGGACGACGTGGACAAGAACAGCTTCACCATCTCTAGAATATTCGCAGTCCGTCGATCCCAACTTTAGAAGCCATGAAAGGTCCCCGAGTAAGTTGTTAGAACAGTGAGGGTGAGAAAAGACTCTTCTGTCATAACAAAAGTATATGGCCGGTTATCTAGATAGGCGGAATAACTAGATTATAACCTATCGATGGTTGGCTGGTTAGCAACGTAGATCTTCTTTCCCCGGGTAGACCTGATGGGCAGCCCCCGAACAATGATAGCACTATCAAAATAGTGACCTAAGTATGCTCCAGTGTTGAAGAGATTGTACCTGGAGATGAAGCATTGCCCGTGGCCGTGTCTTCCGATCCGCGCACCAAATCTGGCAACAAAACATCGCCCCACCTCAGCCAGATACGCCGGCACAGTCCCACTGACAGACCTCAGCACCGCACTGCCTCTGTCAGTCAGTTTTAAGCTTCTTTTTGTCTGACATTATCGGCGATCCGCGACACCATCTCCAGCTGGAAACGCGCATCGACCCCAGCATTGGCATGTCCTGTGGCAAACAAAGACCAGACATCAGGTGGCAATTACTGCAATAGATTATAATCAAGGAGCCTGCCAATCAAGTAGTAATACACCGTAGTCAAGACCAAAGAGATCGGGCGACCCGGGAAAAGGTAATTATGAGAACCAAAGTGCCTCTAGCTCCTGTCCGAACCGTATCACGCCAGAGCAGTCTCCCAGTCCCCTCCGCATCTTTCATCAATTTGATGAATGTACCACCTCCATACTCAAAACACCTTGAGAAGTTTCTTCTCGGTATAGAGCAACCTCGATACCAAAATAATCGCCGACCCCGCGAGGCACATGACGCCGCCAAAGATCTTCACATCTAGCCAGCCGTTGGCCGAATTTTGCAGGATAGCTCCGCCGATGGGCGCCATGGTAAGGGCGGGGATCGAGATGGCGAGGAAGACTACGCCCAGCCGGTAGCCGATCTCGGGCAGGGGTGACACTGAAGCGGGAAGGGCGCCGGAAAGACCGATAAAGGCTCCTGACACGAAGCCGAACATGATGGCGAAGCCGATGGCGATGGACGAGTGCTTGGCGGGGATCCAGACAGCGAACTCGGAGATTCCGGAAAGAGTACAGGCAATGATGAACATATTCCATCTTCCGATTATATCGGCGCCATAACCGGCAACCAGACGGCCGAAGAGACTTGGGGTATACCCGTCAGCGTTCCACGACCTTTAAGGGGACCGGTAACAGGGCTGGATGTCGACCTACCTTGCCGCGTTGAAGATGGACACCAAGTATTGAGCCATCTCCTCCGACATGTGCGCCTCCTGAAAACCCTGCACAGCCAGATAGTCGATGGGGATGAATATGCCATAGGTCAGGATGAAGATGCCTAGCAGCAACATGACAAGTGGGAACTCTCTGAAGGGTGCAGCCAAACGGCCAGCAGGTATCTTTTTGGGCACGGGCTTTGTTCTCGGGCGGACTGTGAGGATTGCAATGATCTGCAGGCCGAGGATGAGAAAGGCCGCAGTCCTCATGGCCCAGGGGTACCCGGTGCTCTGAATCATGCGACTGATCATGATGGGGAAGATGACGCCGCCGACTGATGAGCCTGTCACCATGATGCCCATAGCTGCTCCGCGCTTCTTTGAAAACCAGGTTGAGACGCAGGCAAGCGCTTCATCTCACAGGATTCAGTCAGCATGGAACACTCAAGGAAGGAGGAGTAGGTTAAACTTGCCAGGTGAGTACAAGCATGCAACGCCGATGGCACTGCACACCCCCTGGGATAAGATGAACTGATAGTACGTCTTCGCCAACGACGCCATCATCAGCCCAAGGACATGAAGCAGCGTCCCGCCAATGATGAGCGGCCTCGGTCCGTAGTTATCGAATATTATGCCGACGACGGGCCCTAAGGCGAACAGGAAGAAGATTTGGAGCGACGGAATCCAGGCAATGGTGCTGCTGGAGTAGTCTTTCAGAGGTCCAACTTCGTAATACTGCTGGAAGCTGCCCACGCCTGGTGGAAGAGCATTGCTGTTAGTCCATCACGTCGCTGCTGGATGCCACATGGCGGGAACTAGGAAGAAACTGGGAAGAGAGAAAACACATACTATTAATCCAGCCCGGGCTAGAGAAGGAGCAGCACCACGCTCCCAGGACGACCAACCATGCAGCGGCGCCGCCATCCGGGGGGGCAGTGTCTTCTAATTTTGTGACATCGCCTGGCTTGTCGCTGGGAATTGTCCCTCTGACGTCTTCGGGGTCTCGCTCAGTCTCGCCACCGGGATCGGACTCTGGCTGTGCAGCCTTCTCGGAGTCGGTCTTCTGGTCGTGTATGGGAGTGGTATTCTCAGTGTTGTCCGTGCTAGCCATGGTTAACACAACTGGAAAAGAAATCAAGCAATTAATCAAGTGCAAGAAAAGTTAAATCTTAGTTAAAAGGGGGAAGTGAACAGCTCGAGATGTGACAGCCTCTCTGATTCCTGTACAACCCTGGGGACCGATACCTTTATACATATAGAGCCGCCTGATACAACGCTACCGCTGCTTTTGGAGGCGGCGGATATTTCATCGCCATTCTGTAAGAGGCGGACGATGGGCGGGGCCGTGCGGAGGGTCAAGCGACCCGCGATTGGTGCTTCGCGGCGGAGCCAAAGCCAATGCTCCGCGTCGGAGACTATATCGAAATGAGGATATCTCTCTCTCTCTTACACATTCGACCCTTTTCATCGTCCGATCCTCAATCTCTTGCGGTCTCAGCATACAATGGGTCCCCCTGACGGACCTTCAGTTCTCCTCCGCCCTCATCCAGGCCGCCGACGTGACAAGCCGCAGCTTTCTTGCAATTCCTGTCGTCAGCGAAAGTGCGTTTCGCCCGCCTGCTCCGCAAACACGTTCCTTGACCTCCACAATTGATAGAGCTAACGCAGCGAATAGGCGAAAGTGTGACCGCCAAAAGCCCTGTTCTCATTGCACTGTAAGTCGCGCGTCTACGGAACGACTCATCCCAGGAAGAAGAAAAGTAAAGGATGGTGAAGCTTACAACATCATACAATGTCGATCAGAAACACCACCTCGGGCCGACGTGTACTTACGCCAACTCGCCAGCGCCGTCCTCTCCGTCCAGACAACTGCACGCTATTCCCCCCGCTACTCAGCACCGTCTCGAAGATAGTAGCGCGTCTGTCAGCGGCCTAGACGGGTTGGCGACGCCTAGCGGCTCGCCTTCTGTTCCATCGCCAGAGGCTACAGATTTGAAATTAACCAGGTCCGGTACTGGCTTTAAAGATCCAAGCCACTGGACCTCCGTCCTGAACGGCGTGACAGAGGCGAAGGGCCAAGATGATCCACTAGACACGATCCAATCGGAGACTGCATTCGACGATGGTTCATGTTCATCACCAGTTGACCAAAATGTCCTCCTCTTTGAGGGGTGCAAACACGCTACTAACCAAGAACTCCTTGATTCGATGCCATCTAGGAGAGAATCCGACGGCCTGGTCGCACTCTATTTTCGGGCTCAGGAATACCGATGTAGGTGTGCACGTGACGCGAGATGCAGAGCGCACTCACGCATCCCCGCTGACGTTGTATCTAAAACAGCTCTAATACACCCAACCGAGTTCTTGAAGAGAGTAAGTCCTCACACTAACCACTAGGAGAAGACTAACCACTAACTGCGTTGACCAAGTATAACGCATTCTGGGAGAATCCTAGCGCTACATCCGTCTCCTGGCTCGGCCTCCTGTACAGCATCTTCTGCCTTACCAGCCAAGTTCAGAGCCAAGAGTTAGGCCTCTCGGGAGCCCGGAACAACGCGTCGTCCGTCTGGTCACCTACAGCCTTGTGTAAGATTCTGGGCTACCGAGAAAAGGTCGTCCAGTGCCTCGTGCGAGGTCAGTTCGCCAAGGGGGGTCCTAACATTATGGAAACGCTTGTTCACTACCTCTTGATCGAGAGCTACTTGAACAGGGAATCCAGCATTGGGGTCTGGCTTTTGATGGGCAACATTGTCCAAATAGGTACGTCTTCATGCTCGTCTGTTCCAGACTTTTACAGCGAAGCCTTCCTCTAGCACCCAAAAAGAAGGCTCCTCGGGTCTCCATCATCTTAGAAGGAAGGCTGCTAAAGAGAGCTTGGACAGCTATCCGCATGGGCTACCATCGAGACCCGCAGCACTTCAAATCCCTATCGCCCTACCAGGGCGAGATGAGGCGCCGGATGTGGGCTATGGTATGCTCGCTCGACATAGGATTCTCGACGCAGATGGGCCTTCCAAGCAGCATCAAGCACTCGCTCAGCGACACCATGCCGCCTCGAAATCTTCAAGACCGCGACTTTGACGCCAGCTCGACTGACCTACCGCCCGCGAGACCTATCGACGAACTTACCTCGACCACCGTGATCCTCGCCAAGCTTCATATCGCCACCAGCATGGGCGCCGTATCAGACATGGTTTGCAATCCTCACCCGTTATCATACGAGGACCTCGTCGCGGCGAATTCAAAACTAGACGTAACGCATGCGACTATTCCCGACCCTTGCAAGCTCCGACCCATGTCCGAATCTCTGCTAGACCCTCCGGGCGTCGTATCTCAGGTCAGTGCCGTGGCTCTCTCTCGCAGAAACACTCTTGAATACAGTATATCTCTCAAACTTGCCACCGAAAAAAAAAAAAAAAAAAAAAAGGAAACAAAAAAACCACATCATTTACACTCCTGAACCCCCTAGCGATATACACAAGCCTATTAGTGGAGAGTGGACGGAGCTGCTAACGTGCCCTTCGACCTCAACAGCGGATAAACTTTTACATGCATTACCAAAGAGCCCGAATCCTCGTCAACTGGAAGTTTCTCGGTACCTCGAAGGATACGATTCGCAGCAATCAGTGCTGGAGTATCATGATCGAAGCCGCCTTGGAGATCATGCGGCTGCAGCACCGCATGGCGGAGGATTCCGAGGTCTTGGACACGTTCCGCCCTACTGGTATGGTCGACTCGTGCTTCATAAACAATGGGTACTTTTTAGCCGCAAGTATCGCGTGCTTCCTCGTGCAGCATCGCAAAGACAAACTGTCGGCCCAGGATCTGTCGGAAGTGCGAAGCTTGCTGGAAAAGAGCCTAGCCATCTGGAGCCGCACAAACGACTTGTCAAGAGAAGCAAGCAAAGTAGTCACGGCTCTGAGGGTCGTACTCGGAACACCGGATGAGCCCAGTACACACACTACGATAGAAGCAAGGGCGTCGCCTCAAGCAGGCGGAGGTGAGAACCCGACACATTATAGCAAAGATCCGGATCTAACTAAGCTTGCGCGCGCCATCCCAGATACATTGGGCAGAAGTCAGATGGCGTTTTCTAGTTTCACCTCTTTTTTTGATGAGCTGCCTTTTATGATAACAGACGTCGACACTGCGGCTTTTCCTTCACTGCCCTCGATTCCCATGATAGACTACTGGCCGCAGGTAGATGGGAGCATTTAGAGCTCTAAATGCTGCGATACGTAACAGCTGACGCGTGTGCCCCTCATAGATTCAACCCACAGCACCTTGTGCTGTAATGAAATTGTTTACCTATGGAGCTTCACAAAGTACCAGTTTGCGGGTATCACCTTCGTGAGCGGTACCCTAAACAAGCTGCTTATCTCTCGTTTCAGAAATGGTTAAGCACGGTACAGGCCAGGATTATAGGCGGCGATTTCGATCAGAAGCTCATCTCGATGGACAGCGCTATTCGTGATGCTATCAGCTTTGCCAAGGGCAAGAGATTCATATTTTCAGTGTAGGGTTACTTTGAGCTTGTCCCCCTTGAAACCAGCCGAGGTTCGAAATACCCTTTCCACGACTCCCTTTATATATCAAGTCTACTTTCTATGTACATATGACTTTGTATGTGTACTCCCAGGAACCAATGTGCCGCTCTTCTAAGAGCAACATCCACTGGCAATTTTCGCCTTATTGGAGAAGGCTGCATCAATGGTCTGCACGGTGGTAGAAGCCTTCTTGGTCCTTGATCTTCTGGCTGGAGTGTTCAGGTCCATTTCGACTCAAGCGGCCAGGCCAAACATTCGAACCTTAACAGCTATGCTGGGAGTAGTCACAAGACTGACCCGCTGCTATCCCCGCTGCCAAGCCATCATCGACGGAGGGATCTTATTAGACCTCAAAAGTCGTTTCTGAGAAGGCCTTTGTAAACCTGTCGCGGGTTGCAAGATGCCTTGTTTTATTTGGACCGACGAGGCCAATCCGCGCAGAACCGGCCGCCCCTGGCTGACGAGTAATATGCTCGCCGACGCCGCCATTAGCGCCTATTCTGAGGACTGATTTGTAGGACAAAAGGTGCTCCGAAATTGCTGTAGAAAGAGATGGTTAGGAAGACTTATAATTTTTAACAAAGACGCCATGAGCATTCTAAACTCGTTTATTGGCCCTACCATACGATACCTTCTTTAGCTGAGCTTCGGCAGAGCCAAGAGCCGGAGACGCAACATAAGAACCGCAATAAGAGTGTACAACACAACCAACAGTAATATAAGTTGCAGTTACTAGAGGTTGGCAGATGAGGAGTGATCTGGTGTAATATGAAGGGTCACGCATCTCCGGGGCGATAGGAGAGAAGCCCGGCGTGCCAGCAAGGCAAAACCGAGAGAAGACACAGCTGAGACAGCCTGACTGAATGACGGGTTACCAAAAAGCTTGTAGTTAGAGACCCAATGGCCGTCTTGAGGAGCAGCAGAAAGGCGATCCTGAACACCGACCGCGACGGTAACCGTGACAACAAGGTGTATAGGTCAGTATCGCCAACAAGGGTTTTCCAAAGTCACGTACCAGTAACAAAGACATACACTTGGCCAATCCATGCAACCCAGGGCGGAGGACTAGAAGCAGATTTTGACCGGTAAATATTAAAACTAGATCAAAAACGTTAAATCGAAGCACTCCATCTATAGAAGATCTGTTACGGAGCCAATTCAATTAAAAAAATATTGTTTCTTAACTTCTTCCCTTCTTAAAATCCTAAAATGCAGCATCGAGTTAGATAGCGGGACGTAAATGCTGTTTAGATGAACTCGCTTTGTAGATACCTTTTACAGCAGCCGGATACAGGTAACACATTATTCATCTAACTCTGTCAAGAATCCTTTTGTCTGAGCTTTTTGAACGGCGCCAACCCAGATGACGGCCATCTTCTTGTACCCTTCGTCGTTGGGATGTGTGCCATCAACAAGATCACCTAGTTGAGGTCCTTCAGAACTATGCATGTCCGCAAGGACAATGCTCTTTTTTCCAGCCGCCTTCGATTCAACCACGTCCCGGACCTGGTCATTTACGCGCAAGACTCGCGAGTTAACTGTCTTGTCCGCGTTTACAAGTAGCGTGGAGAGAATAACTGTTGAGAGGGGACATATTTGCCAGAAATACTCGAGCATCTTACTCATGCGCTCTCCAAAATGGTCAATTTGGAAATCTTGGATGCAGTCGTTGGATCCGGCGTTGATTGTGAACACGTTTGGGAGCATGGTTTTAACAGATCTCCTGGCATTGTTTTCGATCTGGTCGAGCCTGTATCCACGCCATCCTTCGTTATCGCCGTTACTCATGGAGCCTGACTTGCGCGAGCCTACGAGATGGAGGTTATAGCCTTGGGCGACGAGCATATCGCGAAGGAATTCTCTGTATCCGTTGCCAGTTGAGGACCCAACACCGTAGGTGACCGAGCCTCCCAATGGCATTAGCCGCAGTATGGGCTTCGTCTGCATCCGCGAGAAAGGTGCTAGAACACGCTTATATAAGTAAGATGGATTAACGGGTGTGAAATTGCCCCCTCCTGGATGCGTGTGCAGCGCGTCCAGGCAGCCAGAAGAAAAGACATAGCAGCTAGCAGGAGATTGGACGAACCGTGTTGGGGTGCCCATGAGGGGTAGTCCATGCTACAAGTCAAGAAGCTAGGGCCTGATGCAAGGCATTGCGCGGGGAGTAGGGGCCATCTAATGGCCCACGGCTGGTGGCAAAGAGTAATGAGGGGCTTGATGCTCTTTCGAAGCATCTTCAGTTGAATCATTTCGCAAGGCGGAGTGAGTCGAGCCCAACCCCGCTGGCTAGAGTGGGAATTCATTAAGTTGGTATCTGCGCCGGCCACACGGAAATTGGCCGGTGTTGGTTCGGCGCAAGGCTCTTCTTTGCCGCCGATACACTTTCCATCGGCCCCGGCCACTTCCAGGAAGCTAGAGAAAAGAGACGAGAAGAACGACTCAGAAAGGAGCCTACATAGACCGAAAGTAGATTATATCCACGTAATGGAATCCGAATAAGGAAATATGGGGTTTCCTCTTCTGAAGATCCAGAGGGTTAGGAGGGAGGTTGGATGGTACTAATGTAAGACCTTTCGAAACGAAAGGCACAATTAGCATTACCTTAGGAGTACAGATTACTCGCTCTCTCTTTTAGTGCATCCCTAACGGTTACTAATCAGTATATCCACTGCCTTTACGCTAGCATACCGCCATTTGATGCGGGTCTTGCGTTATAGCGACAGCGGCCAATAGGGCTTCAAACCCCACTCGTACTTTTACTGCTATTACATGGATTTTCACTCTTTTCTTGATTTCTCTTTGCTAGTGCACTATTTACTGTTATCTGGGAAGCGAACCAAGGTATACAGGACAATACCTAAGGGATAAACAGTAATTCACTCAACCAGTACTAATCTGTGCGGCCTTGAATGCCTAGGGAGTTGAGGGATATTTGCACGTTACACAAAGCCAGTAGCCCAACCGAGCACATCTCCTAGAACTACTCCGCTCCGGACGATCCTGGTTCTCTAGTCTCTTTCCTGCCATTACCTCTGCAATCTCAATTGTCAACTGTGTTGACAGTAGTCGCTATGTCGGAGCAACAGCCTTTACTCGTGCCGGGACCCCGGAACGGTGGGATTGAAACGGCTGTGATACTTGATTTCGAGCAAAACGACCCGGAAAATCCAAAGAATTGGCCCAAGGCTTTCAAGTGGTCAATTGTCTTGCTGCTGGCTTGCATGTCCTTCACCGTGTAAGGGGGGCCATAATCCCAAGCATAATTGACGGTAGACCATGTTAACATTTTCTAGGACATTCACTTGCACCTCCGTGATCCCAATTGCCTCCTTGATCATCAAAGACCTCAATCATGGCGATCCCAGCTCCTACGGCAGTGCTTTACTCGTTACAATCTGGGAGCTAGGCGAAGCCGCTGGGCCATTCCTCATTGCACCACTCTCAGAGACCTTTGGTCGGTATCCTGTTCTGAACGGAGCCAATGTCATTTTCATCTCAGCGACCATCTTCGCTGCTCTTTGCCAGAGCCCTCAACTTTTCGTTGTTTCTAGAGCTCTCACTGGGTTTGCCGTTGCCGTGAACGTGCTGAACCCAGCCATTATCGGTGACCTTTTTCTGTCTGATGAACTCGGTTCTGCCATGAGTCTCGTGTCACTGGCGCCGCTCATCGGCGGCGCTGTCGGCCCTGCCATCAGTGGAGTTGTCTCAGAGAAATTTGGGTGGAGAGTTGTCATCCTCAGCTCTGCTGCTCTAGCTGCGGTGTGTCAGGTGCTGATTTTCACTTCCTTTCGAGAGACGTACAAGATGACCATTCTGAGACGGAGAACATCTAAGGTGCGCAGTGAATCCGAAGAGGATAGCCCGTTTGAGGAGCAACCGGAGGAACTCGGTCTAGCTCTCCACAGGGCACGGGAGTCCATGTCCCAGCCAATTACGGTCTTGTCAAACTCAGGTATCATACTAGCTCTAGCGTTCTTTGGATCTGTAGGGTTTTCTTTCTTTTACATCATATCCGTCAGCTTGCCAGACATACTTAGAGACATCTACGGGCTTTCTCCTGCTGAAATAGGCTGGGCATTTCTCTCTCTCAGTAAGTTTAAGGCAACTCGATGCTACAAGTTGGCAATGCAGTATTGACAGTTCACTAGGTCTCGGTACCTTCATTGCTATTATCATATGCAGGACGACGCTAGATAAAATCTATATCAAGCTTCGCGGACCAGACAAGTCCATGGGCCAACCGGAGTATCGTCTACCTCTTGCAATTGCGGCTGCTTTAGTGTTGCCCTTTGCCATCGTATTGTACGGCTGGATCCCACAGAGCCAACTCCCCGTGTGGTCTTTCTTGGCTGTGGCGGGTCTCGTCGATGGAACCGTGCTACTCATTATCATCCCTCTGTCCGCTTATGTGGTTGATGCCTGCGGCACGTACTCGGCGTCAGCCATGACTGGAGTTATCGTAGCACGATGTCTGATGGGTACTTTCCTACCGCTTGCCACTGGTCCTCTCGTCAGTGCGTTTGGCTATGGTTTGGGCATGGTGTATTTTGGGGCGCTCGCCCTTAGCATAGCACCAATTCCGATTCTAGTGATGAGGTACGGGAGGAAGTGGAGGCAAGGGTCGGAGCTTACACGGGGATTCTAATTTGTATGGCTTACTAGAACGCCTAGGGGGCGGTGGCAGATATCAGCCAGTGGCCACTCGCGTTTGCATCGTCGAACATTCACATGCCGAGTCAGATTGCCCACCCTTGATTCTTGAACTTATACTTGAGCATCAAGTCGATATAATGATGACGGTTATAGTTTGCTAGCGTCTACTATCGGAGCAACTTGAAGAAGCTCACGTTCTCCTAGGTTCCTGATAGAGAAGACTAACTTAAAATCTCAACCTCGAGAGGCTTTGTAATGTGCTTAGCTTCAGAAGATCTGTGGGCCAATGATATAATATCAAGGGTATACAAATTAGTATCCGAAGTCGCAGCACTATTAATAGAGATTAACAACACTTGACCCCAATTTTGCAGTTGCACGATAAAAATATAATATAAGAATATTTCCAATAATCCGATTCTTAAAATATCTTGTGATGCTTCTCTTTTAATTTTAAAGCTTCAATTGGTCGAGTTGTGGTGTGCGTACGGAGGTTGACGCTTGAAGTATTGTTCGTTCGCCCCGCCAAGACAGGGGTCGCGCCGGTCACTTTTCAGGCTCGCAATATACCCTACTACTAACAACACCTCTTATGACCACGGGCTTCGATATGAATATCATATTAGCCTGCGGCAAGTCCAATATGCTGTTACTACGTAAGCAACCCCTTGCCGTCACTCTGGTCGCCTTCCCTTGCTTACAAAACTGCAGGTGGAAGAATTAATTAAATTTGTAACTGCCTCTAAGACTGGTAGGCGTATGGCTCTTAAGAAGATCCCTCAAGCTCTTGGTTGGGATTGTTCAGAAGGAGCTGTTTGAACTACATTCCGGAGAGCTAGATAAAAGATATATTAGAGTATTGATGATTAAAGGGTTATTTTATGGTCTAACAAGACCTGGGTTACTGGCGGAAGGCATACACGAACATGGGTCACTCAAAAGA
This sequence comes from Mariannaea elegans, assembly GCA_930272665.1. Taxonomy (NCBI): domain Eukaryota; kingdom Fungi; phylum Ascomycota; class Sordariomycetes; order Hypocreales; family Nectriaceae; genus Mariannaea; species Mariannaea elegans. The sequence goes on from CAKNEU010000102.1 coordinate 29,503, forward strand.
TGGACGAGGAGCTCAATCTAACGTATATTATTAAAAGGCTTCAGCGGAAGAAAGGCTAGATGTTTTAGGGCTGCTTTTTAAGTCTTTCAGGTAAAGGTCCAAAAGTCTTTTGGAAGAATAATTAAGGGACAATTAAAAAGGAGAGCTATTATAAGCAGATTATTTCAATTATTAATATATAGCACCGCCTCCACCTAAATAAAGGTCATTTCTTTATGCATAATAATGCTCCTACTCATACGGCTACTAAGACATTAACAAAACTTACAGCTCGAGGTATTCGGGTTATCTCATAGCTGCCTTTTTCACCTGACTTAAACCCAATCGAAAAGTATAAAATCGGATGAAGAACTACATAGAAGAGCATTTTCCGGAGCATATGTCATACGATAGGTTAAGGATTGCGGTTAAAGAGGCTTACGAGAGGTATTTCTGAGGATTTTCTTGAGAAGCTTCTACTAACTATGCCCCAAAGATGTCAACATGTCATAGATGCAGATGGAATGCATACAAAAGGTAGTCAATTTACTCCTTGGGCTACTTGGGTACATTGCGAGCCTGAAAAGTGACCGACGCGACCACCCTGTCTCGGCGGGGCGAACTAACAATACTTCAAGCGTCAACCTCCGTAAGTCAGCAAAGGTGGTCAAACGCAGTTACGCGACGGAAAGGTGGTGGGCTTCCGAAATCCACGTGAGTCAGATTAGTACAGACCTAAATTTCAAACTCTTCACGATAGCCTGCTCTTTCGCCTCAGACTTTTGTGTGAAATACACACCTTAGGAAGCCGCTGCTCTAGGGACTCTGTTTTCTCCGGCCGAGGACGGACGATCCGAGTCTTGACATCGGATATACTCGACAGGAAAATAACAGGAGTAGATGGCAGGATTGGGCATGAAATTTTGTGAGATATCCCGGCCTGATATTTTGTGCTTAATGTCAAATGGGGACTATGGCTTTAGCTTCTTATCTTGGGATATTAGTACATGAGTCTTGAATAGAACTGGAACATGTATCGATGAGCCTCATATTAAAATCTTCTATTGTCTTTAGGTGCGTATCGATATTACTGTGATACGGCCCGTGGCAATTAAGATGTTTCTTACTTAATGGTTAAGGCCTACTTGAATGTGATAAGTGCAGCTTTTGCTAGACTGTGTGTATAGGATCATGGTGAGGTTAAGACATAGAACAGTGTTATGCGCGAAGTCCTAGCTCTTATCTATCTACCATAGCTCCTCTAAAGGAGCCACCAGTAGCCCCTAACTCTATTCTCATACTCTCTCATCTGATCTATAACAGTGAGCATCTCATCATTGAGATTGCCATAACGCGGTTACGCGATGATTTCCTAATATGAATACCACGCATTAACCTGGTAGACCTGACCATCGTATGCCCAGACACCGCCCAGCTTTTGCTCGTTATAAATGCATTGATTAATAATATTCCTGTTGTCGTTAGATACAAGTAAGCATGTAAGTTATTCGCGACTTACTCAGTAGCACCCTATAGTAGTAAAGGCTGATTAGTTTAGATTATCACTTATAGGGGGAAAGAATGTCTCGAACCCAGCAATCTTTGAAGCCTTTAGCCCCCAATTTCTTCCGGTTGATAGAAACGTTCACGGTTACCGCGGCAAGTCCCTTGATTGTCTTCGAAGAATATGTCGTACAATCTTGCTGATACCCACAGTCCTTGTTTCCGCACATCTTTTCGCGAGCATCCCAGAATGCGGCTGCGAAATCCGAAACGCCTTTATTGCTGGTTCCCCAACAATCGGCTGCACAAGTCGAAACAATAAGAACGCTCAGAGCTGAAAGACTGACGAGCTGCATCTTGAATATTGAAATATAAAGAAGATGATGCTGAAAAATTAGAATTGAGTTTGAATGGAGTTTGAATTGTAATCCTGTGTGGCGGTTTCTGATACATTTTATAGTTGGCGGAAGAATAGGAATGTTGCCACCGGATGAATCTGTCTTCCAGCTGTGTGCGGCTCATGGCATCTAGTGGCCTTATTTCATTTAGGGGGATGATATCAGCACTTACTTAGTTAGCATTGTGCCAAGATGCACTGTTAGGTACTTTAGTTTGAGATGAGCAACTGCGCTGACGTCTCTTGGACCTTACTACAGTGCATTTCGCTCTGCACCACTCCGTACTGGTCTAGAAGTATGTAAAAGTGCCACATCTATCCAATCATTCAAACCAGCTCAGCCTTTAAGCCTCATTACTGTATCATTCGGTCTCACTTTATTACTCTAGGGCACAATTAGAAGTAGAGATATTCTCCCTGATAGGACAATAGTTACATGGCCATAAATGCCTCATTTATGGCTGTAAATACAAGCACCAATTGTATTCGCTAGGCAAGAGTCTCACCGCTGGCAACGTAATGGGTTCCGAGACTGAAAACTGGTAGTCTCATCTTGATGCAAGGTCCGATAAAGTTGCCGATAGGGCAGGTACTTTCATGATCCCATCCTTAATCTGGAGTAGAGTAAGACGATTCGCTGTCAACGTTACACCCTAGCGCAGTGCCAAGAATCTTAAGACCACGAGGGAAACACAAAAGTTCCATTCAATTCATCATGCTTAAAATTAAATATCATGCTTAAAAATAGTATTAGGTCAGATCATCACCTCGAGACAGGGGAGTGACCATTCACTTCCAGGCTCGCGACGTGCGCTGCTGCTAGTACCACCGCTTGACTCGACTTGAGATGCACGGTCATGTCCCTAAGGTCGTACACATTCTTGTAACCAGTGTTGTGTCTGGAGCAGGTGGCAATTACGATTACTTGATGCTCATACATAGGGTTGTAACTACAAATCTCATTGTTGGTGGGGGTGTGACGTCGCTCGCGCGAACGTTGGAACCGGTCCTCAGAGCCCACATTTTACTGTTGATCTCAGATCTATGAAATTTTAGTCACGATTCAAGGACCATAGCGTCGATTATTATAAAAGGGTTTCGTACCATATCAATGTAAATTTAGGATCACCTTTGGCAAAGACACCGATTCAGCAAACTTCTGTCCAGAATTGTAGGTAACAATTACAGTTCCCCGCCATTTCTCCAGAAATTCTCAATCAGTGGCAACGTCAATCCTATCGTTACGCGCTTGTGATATTCTCGCAATGACGGATCTCTCAACACATCTTCGGCAAAGTCAATAATCATTGCTTGACCATTTTAGCCGCAACTGCCCGAACAAATCCCATAGAAAACTTGCTCTGATGAACAGTTTCACCAAGCCCGCTCAGTCCAAGTACCCTGAAAACTGCATGGTAGGTTATAGTAACTACAAATTCAATATCATCAAAAAGCAATATCGTGCTTTAGCAGCAAGCTTAAGAGCGCGTCAACATTAATATGGGTGTGTCGACGAGATGTATGTCAACTTGAAACTAGACCGAAGAAGGGTGATGTCGGTCCTAGATTGCGGTTAATAGTCTCGAAGTTTATGTCCCCAGTAGTCATTGCAACGCCCATAGCGCGTGGCCCCGAGAGGATATCTCGCCATACTAGGAGAACGTCTCTTGCAGAGTAGGTGGCGAATATACCATCAAAGCATGCTGTGCCCGAATACACTTGCTTGGAATGTGTTGCATCCAACAAGAACTGGCACAAACCCGCCGCCTGAGTTCCAGCTGTGCCCATCACAGACAAGGTATGGTCCACATCAAGTCTTAGAAGAAGGCGGGCAGCGGTGGCTGCTGCCCCCCGATAACCCCAGACGCTGCGGTAGTGTGAAATTTCTACTTTCCATTCAGTCAATGTCAGTAGAAGCCCCAAATATGATGGCAAGGTAGACGACTATCAGTGTAGGTGCACCTCATAATGACTCTTCCTAAGATACTCCCCCGTACGACAGCCGACTTCGTATCCCACGACATATGCCGTAATGAACTCCTTTCCATTGGACCCTATGTCTTGGAATACGGTTAAAGCAGCAGGGAAAATGACAGTTGCCTGAGTCGCTCAATATGTTTGTTTGGAGACGTGTGTATATGAGCATGGGACAGGACTCATGGGAGGCGTAATGCTCCGATTGTGTAGGTCGTCCTGTTGGACAACGTGAGAGGAACGCCGTTGATCAAGCTAGCAAACTGGGGGTTCATAATCCACTTTTACCACGAAAAACCCCATTTGAGCTCTGAAATGCGCGATGGCAGACACAGCAGGGTGGTTGCGACCAGCTACAGTGCCACCAAGCTAATTGAGGAAAAGAATTTCCTGTTTTGGGGACTATAGTCTACTTTAGGAGTTCATTTCAGTCACAGAAAAGCAGTGAATGCCTTTTACGGCCATGTATGATAGAGTGTGTTGAGACATGTCGGGAGACGTAGGAAGCACAGTTTGAGTGAAATGTGGAAATGTAAAGACGATTAACTTTTTTCTTGACAGCCACACGGGTAGAAGAACGTCCCTAGTAATCTTAAAACATACGACCTAAACATACTTTTAAACATCAAAGAAAATTTGCTTTTAGCTTATTCTAATCTTTCCCAGTGCTACAACCGAAAGCATACAAGGCTCCGAAGATTCCTACACAGCGGCGGCAGCAGTGGCTGACAGGTCCGCTCGTGGGAAAATGGTCGTGAAAGTTATCACAGCATAGCTCTTGTGGCTGCAGCTTACAGTGACGGGGAAGCTTACGCCTAATTACACCATATGCCTCTCATCTGGCCGTAGAGCAATTGCTACCACTTATTAAGGTTAGAGGAGAGATACATGGATCAATTGTATCTAGGCTACTGGAAGCCCCCTTTGAGGGTGTCTAGCGCCACTACCAGCTACTACTGGCAACAGTTAATACCAGCTCGTATAAAGAAGCTCCGTGCATGTAACAATTAGATATTGTAATTTGAAAAAAAAAAAAAGAAGAAGTAAATAAATAATTCTCCTTTACTTAAAGATATATGACATACTCCCTAGCACTTAAGATAATGTAGTATTATAATTAACTTAACTTATATATTATAAATATATTATATAATGACTTAGACTTTAATACTCTAACTTTTGATTATTAGAAACACACCCTATGCTTAGTTTATTATTAGAAATTAGTCAGCCGAGTATATAGATCTTATAATTCTACGTATATGATCCTCTCTATAATCTTATACCTAATTAACTACATTAGTGGTAATAATAATAGTATTGTAGTAAGCTAATTAAGTCTAGATTCAATAGACTTAAGTATTAAACGGAATTCAAAAATTGGTACCACCTACTATATATGAAGATACAAGAACTTACAGAGTGCGATGTTTACAGAGCGCGATATATAATTATTACCAAATGAAACGGAGTGCTATTAGTATCAATTGAAGCATTACCGACAACGATATTTTGTTGATAAATCTCATTCCAAATAAGGCAGCGAAATGAGCGCGGGATCTCGGACCAATCATATTGGACTTCTATCCGCGCTCGTGGCAGCTATCTTCGGGCCCAACCTCGGCATGGCAATTAGTGGGCGGCTTATCAGCTGCGAATGACGTTAGCCCCATCCGTCTTGCGCTCCGCCTGATCTCTCCCCATAATACGGAACACAGGTCGGACGTGGACACGCAATTCATCCGCATTGACTTCCTAGACGGGCAGCTCCAGTAATGGTCTAATATAAACCCCTTTATCCATCAGCCTCTGGTACCAACTTTCCTCTTCTCGTTACCCTATCTTGACACAACAGTTGTCGCTTGCTTCATCATCAGGACCCTTGGTCAAGGAATTTTCTAAAGCTCCCTTTTCGACGAGAAGAGCTCGTGAGAATAGCCCAGCCTCGTTTCTTGATCGTGTTTGCCTCGTGCCTACTGCCACATGCACTAACCCGCCGTCTATTATTGCCTTCATTATTATTGTCTTCATCATCATCATCAGTACTTTATCTCTGTGTGCACGACCTACATCGCAATTATCCAAGCCTGCAATCGTGATTCATAGCCCATAACGCGTTCCGCCGAGTAGTCTACGGAACCATTTATTGCACATCTTACTAGCCTCTGCTATCAGAGCCTGGCACGGTCTCCTACCACCTTGATGTTGGTTGAATTGCACGATATCTTCAACTACCCGCACCATTATAAGTTATCCAAATCTATCTTCAATAAAGGTAAGTACAGGTATATATATTAAGTCGAGAGTCGTCATGCTTACTATCTCCTGTCTGGATCTATAGATAATAATTTAAGAACGAAGTAAACGCTGCCCAGCATGGCGAAACCCAAAGACGAATCGTCACTTACCAAATGCCTGTCTCCCTCTCTTGTACCTCCCTCGTGGGAAAACACTATTCGTACCGTCACGATCGACGAATGTTCCGAGGCGGGTCGCTCCTTGGCCTATTCCTTTGCCACGGACGCCATGAGCCGATATGTTCTAGACGGAGATGACATGGTAGGCTATACAGCCGAGCAGAAGTGGAACCTTCATGTGGACATTATGACTTATATGGTTGCTTTCCACGTCTACAAGGGAGCCGTTACCACCATCGGATCCGACTATGATTGCGTTGCTCTCTGGTATTTCACTCTTAACTCCCTGTCTTAAAAAAAAAATAATAACATTCGATTTGATTGATGCAGGATCACTCCCGGTAACCATTCCGAAGACTGGTGGAGCCTCTTCCGAAGTGGTCTGTGGAAGTTGCGGTTCCAGCTCTCAACTGAGGGCTGGAGACGCTATTGCGATGAGATGGGCCTCTATCTCGATCAGGCTAAGGAGGAGGTCATGGGAGAGCGAGACAGTCAATGCTATTATCTCGCTTACATTGGTACAAAGCCTAGCGCTCGAGGAAAGGGGCATGCTGGAAACCTCATCCGAGACATGATCGCTAAGGTTGGTTCGCTTGTTACGTAAGTGTTTCTCAACCTTTACATCACTAACATTCGTATGTGTGTGTAGGCTGATAGTGAGAGCCGACCCATCTACTTGGAATCCAGCCACGAGGGCAACAACCCGTTCTACGCCAAGTTTGGCTTCAAGGTTCAACGAGATGTGGTCTTTGAACGTAGCCCGGGACAAATCCGTATGTTCTGCATGGTTCGTGAGCCCCAGATTGCGAAGGCGAGCTGCAAGATCGGCATGCCTCACGCCCGAGACCCTGGAATATATTGCTAGGGTTTAAGGGCCCACAACCTAGGCTGGGTTGTAAGGCTCCTCCCTTGGTGGCGTGGCCGCAGATTGGAATCAAGATCAATTCGGAATGAAGGCGCCAATCCTGGGAGTTAAGCACCCTCACTCGGTCTAGCTGTGTCTTTTCTTTTTTTTCGTTCCCAAAATGAGGCCAAAATCAATGAGCTTGGCCATGCTCTTATATGCCTACGGCCTTTACCGTTGCGCTTTTGCTGTTGGCTTCCAGTCTTTACCGTCATGCTATTGCGTTACGTATACTGCAATTGGCAGTGTGTTGGGGAGGTTTAATTTCCCTAGCTAGGGAGTTCTTAGCACGTTCATATTCCTCTGATTGGCTGACGGCCCCGTGGGAGGGATCGCAGAAAGCACAAAAACCCGACTGTCGCAACACATTGGGCAACATTAGACATCTTACTTCAATTCAATTTATTTGTTGGCCGGTTCTGGTCTTTCTTTTGCGAGAAGGATTAGCTCAAATGATCCCTTCTACGTATGTTGTTTTGTTTTATTGATATGTTTGATGTTTGATGATTTATTTCTGGCCCTTGTTACGAATTTGGACGACGCGCTTTGGCCTTCACATACAGAGGAATGGGGCTCGAAGTTATGTTTTTTTCTTTTCACAGCATCCCCTTGGTGCTATTGTGTGTGTTTTCTTTTACAGCTCTAACAAAGTAGTATGCTGACGAATCCAGTCATCTGTTTGGAAGCAATTATATAAACATATCTGCCATTCATTTATTATTTGAGTTACTTTTATAATTTGTTATGTTTGTATAAACTTTTACTATGGTCAGTGACTAACTAAGCTAATCTTGAAGGTATATGTAGGAGCCCACTAAGTTAGCTAGTATTCTGCTAGCTCAAACTGTATTATTTATTACATCTAAGGCTGCTGTAACTTGGAGGAATTCAATTAGTTTCAACGATCTTAAGAGTTGTTGAGGATACTCATTTAATACCTAGGAATAAACTAATTCTGAATCAGGGAGGTGCTTAGCTACTAAGTAGTATAATTAGTGGGCAAACATAGTATCTCGTATTGACACTTACATTAATAGAGGCAAGTTGCATTCAGAAGCATAAAAGTCTGATAGGATAAGTATAGGATACTTGCTTCATAGGAATACCTCTACAATATTAGTTTAGTAGTAGAAATGAAAAAAGTCAAGACCGATGACAATAGTTGGAACCCAATTCCCGCGTGGTTAACGAGTCTCTCCGCTATCACATCAATGAAGGGAAAGAAGTCATTGAAGCTTTTGTCTTTCTATCTAGTTGAATGGAAATCTGTTTATCTTTTATAGAGGAAAATGAAGGGGCTAAGGAAATTCCGGCCATCGGGAAGCCGTAGGTTTATTACTCCGTCTCGCCTGCGCTTTTGCAGCGAGTTGATTTGCTACCCTTCCATCTCTCCTCCATTTGGCAAGAAAAGCTTGGTCAACATCTATACATTCTTTTCTTGTAAATGCGATTCTTAGCTTCGTCAATAAATAAAACGCTAAGAGATACCTACCAGATACTGATTTTCACCCTGCTCTCGGTGCTCATTGCCGTCCTCCACCTTCTCAGCCAGGGTGGCCACTCTGCCATAATCCGATAAACAGATGCTCCACAAGAATGGTTAGGTCTCCTTTCTCATGAGTGTTCTCATGCGGCAGCCATCCGAAGCTATCTTTGGATAGAACCAACACGTCGCCAATCAAACGAGGCTCCTCAAGCCTATCTAGCTCATCCCATTATGCTCTATGCCCGTTTCCTCCTTAAAGTAGTCCATAATGACCTTAGTGGAGGCAAAAGGTCCGGTAGTGGCCATGATATCCTTGAAGGTAGCTACCTCCCCGGGCTCCTTGGACATAAGAAGCTTGTTGAGGTCCTAGGCCACCTGCTCAACAATCGTCCTGATGGCTAAGTTCGTACTACTGTGACCACAATGAAATCCGAATTATTACAACCGTGACATTGACAGGTTCAACGTGCTTCCATCTGAGCCAGCTATCTGGGCGACATTGGACTGAAAAGCGGCTCAATACGCCGCCGTTGGCATAATATTCAACAGCAAGCCCACGTCCCTGATGACCACGACGAGGAGGACGACGAGGACGATGGTGAGGATGAAGAGTACTATGACAGCGATCATTATTAGCAAATCCTCTACGTTCTACACTCTCTTTTGCAATTGCTCTGTGGGTATACTGAGAAACAGCTGCTAAGCTAGAGCAAGGGATTCCTGGCGCTGGTTTAAGAATTCAGACGATCGGATAGTTATAACCTAGCTCCAGCCCATGCCTTCACTGTCCTGAAATGATAGTTCATTTGCGTTGGCGTTCCTTTACTTTCGATAGTCGAATATGCGAAATAAAACGCCACAGCAACGCATATGGTTTTATTGTTTCGGAACTGACTCGAATATTAAGGTCCTATTACCCTTAACGAAAGTGTCTAACCAATGCAGCACTTCGGATATTGAGACGGGAACGACCTCAATGCCCTTACTGCCTGGAGAATCTGTACTGCGCGATGTTAAAACGTATTGTTCTAAACTTCATTGAGATTAGAAGGGAAAGCCCGTCTGAAGGGTTAGATTCTTCCAGTTTTAACTTTTCAGGTATTTGTATGATTACAGGTAGTCGACCTTGTCATGTAGCGTCTCAATAAATAATGTAACCACCCCACTGAGCTCTCCTTACGAGCGCTCAGTTTTAGAGATATGATCCTGAAACTAAGTTTTCACTCAGTCCCGATAAGTAAGTTTGAATTCATTATCTCAGAAAGTTAACTACAATTGGGCTGATTGCTGTATTATTTTCGAACATCTCGTTAGTTTCGAGTAGGAGACCTAATGGGGTAATTAGTATATCACAACAAGAGGGAAGATTGAGGTCATAGAATGTCTTCATTTCTAGCTATTGGAAGGAAAAAGGTACGTCTTTTATAGTCAGGATAGTTGATATCCTTCGTTAGGGTAGGGTTGTTAGCTGGGTTAGCTTCCGGCGGCTTGGTCCCGCGGCTCGGTCCCGCGGCTTACCTCCGTTCCGTCGGTAACAGCTTCATGTGACATAGTATGAAACAGTCTCACCTGATAGCCTCCTTATTTTAGATGCTTACCTTTAGGCTAGCAAACATCTTGTGAATTGGTATAGGATGGGTCTAAAATGGTCTGTGCCGTGTTCGTGGGAGCGGCCGTCCGACTACTACACAAACACCAGCAAAATAGCATCTAAGTTCACTTGAATAGTAAGCTGTCCCAAGAATACGCGAGGTTTTGGGTCTACTACTTGACCGTAGATAGTGTTCGAGTTTCTGTTAAACCAAGACGTTCATGCACATCAATTTTATCGTCTTTAATTAGTTATTTATGGACCATTGTGACTCTTTGGTATCCCCCGAACATAGTTTGTCGATGGTTTTTCTTACATAGTGACAGTGTAAGGCCAAGTGTTCAGCGAAGCCATATGGCTTTCAATATCCCCGACTGAGATTTCCTGGCAGTGATTTGATGGGGTTACCCGAGCCACTGGCTTAAACATTCAAGAGGCTCCCATCTAACCCTTCGAACCGACCTGTTCTTGAAAATATAGAATACGCTAGGCCCAACAGATCTCGAGACATGTCAATCATATGAAGGCACGAACGTAATTGTTATCACACACCTGAATATTTTATATTTAAAGACTAATATAGAAATTTATTTCATAATGCCATTTTAGTGACTCCTTGCAACGCTTCGTACCTGATGATGCATCATTTCCTTAACAGCCTTCATATCTATTGTCCTTTCAATCATATCGGCGTGGCTCTTCAATGGCCTGACGTTCATACCTAGACGTTCTTAAACATTAATATCCATACTGCTGATTGCCATGGGTCTTTCATCATGTACCTCTACCGGGGCATCCTGCCCCGGATTGGCCTCCTCATAGTGTGCCCACTTCACAAATCGGTAATATCCAACAGCCAGCGATGCGCCAAGTCCTGGTCCAACCCAGTAAATCCAGTGGTACCCGGGGAAGTTTGAGCCAGCAGCAGCGCAGCCAAAACTACGAACAGGGTTGAGAGAGCCACCAGTGACATACACCCCTATGTAAGCATAGTATAAGTTCTCTGCAAAATACGCTCATTACTCAGGCTGGTAGAAGAACACTTACCTGGGATCAAAACCAGGAATAGAGCAAGTCCGATACCGATGGGGGCCATGAAAGTATCCCGAGATTTCTCGGCAGCTAGCATAAGCACAACAAAGACTAGCTGAGCCGTGAAGAACATTTCCAGAAATACGCCGCGGGCGATGGAAGTGTCAGGCCCTAGAACTGTGTTGGCCAGCTCGACTTTTCCTGGAAACATTGCATCGACGAGACCACCGGCGCAAATGGACCCCACCAGTTGCGCGGGGAAGAGGAACAAGCCCCTTATCCATGAGAGCTGGCCTGCAAGACACAGGCCCAGCGTTACCTGTCGTATCACTTTCAGTTTCATTTCATAGTCGGATTAGAGAATGAGTCATACTGCCGGGTTGAACAAACCACCGCTTATCCTGTAAAATGTCCACGCATTGACTAGCAGGGCCAAGCCGTACGACAAGGCGATCTGAACGTCCGTTGTGGCTGATAGCCATCCATTCGACGCAGCGTCTGTCGCTTGCAGGATGGCCATAATGTTTCCAGCATATCCAAAATAGAGGAAGAAGAATGTCCCAACAAACTCTCCAGATGCGGCGACAAGATGGCCACCAAGTGTGCTAAGATAGCGTTGTTGATGATGTGGGTGATGGTGCTGACTATTGGCTTCAACATGAGTTGCCATCTCGTCGGTATTATTGAGGTTCTGCGGATTTGGTCCCGTTATTCCGTGCTTAGTGTTGACACAAAATTGAGGCTCTGACGAAGTGAAATGGGGATTTTCCCAATGGGGAAATTGCGGATCAATATCAACTGATGAAATACAAGGGAGCTGTTCAAGTAAGCATCATTTGTGCCTATAGCGCGTATTTAAGCCCGGGCGTCATTATTCACTTTAGTATTGTGGTGGCGGTGTTTGATGGTTTTGATAATGTCCAATGGCTTCAGATCATTAGATTCGTCACCTGAAGAATGAGGATCTCATTAGCACATTCTAAGCCACCGTTGGATTGTTTTCAGAATGAACCGATTGAAACTAGTAGGTTTTGTCGATTCACTCAAGAACAACGATCTGACATAAACAGACCACAGACTAGTGATACCGGTAGTTGCCGATCCAGACTATCATAGCGGCTGGTTCATGACGTCTGCTCTAGTCTCTTTCCTGCTCAACTAATCCAAATGACGGCAGACATGTGTACACATTTGCTATCTCTGTCCCTGTTTGTACGTTCATTATATGCATACCACAAGAGACACCATGCTCGAGGCCCACCGACTTTACGGATGAGTGATCAACTATTGACGTCCATCAGCACTCTCTTCGACATTGATGATCACCTCAAAGACCCTTCTTCGTCTGGCGCTAGTCGGATCGTCTCTCACACCATTCAATTCATGTCATCTGAGCATTTATACACGTACAGATTTAAGACAAGTACGTTCGACTAAGCCATATTGGGTACAAAGTACTCGCTTAGTGAGTTTATGCAGCATGTGCGGATCAGTATGTATGGAGCGTCTTTTCCCTGAAGAATCACATGTCTGCTTGAGTTCATTTGCCAGATAACGCTCACAAAGATAGCGACCCAAAGCCAAAATTATAACGGAGTGATAATCTATTATTAAATTATATTGTTCATAAACCGATATGTGGCTGCCCCTACGCCAATACCTTCCAAGGCGCTGTATTAGTAGTTCCATTAGTATTTTTCCAGATATAGCTTAGTCGGTGGTATATGTTTCAAACTCGTACCGTACCGTACTTGCATGCTTAGTAGCTCATGTCAGCTGTGTGCTGTTCTCCCCGACAGCCTCTCAAATGCGGGGAAAAGAAGGCCAAGAGAGCCTAGAGCTAAGCTCGATGAGGACTTTTTTGATAGATCACCGTCAATTACGTCACCCCCAACGCCATTGTTAAACACCATTGGAAACTGATGGTTTACATCTACGTCAGCAAAAATATTTAGCCGGGGGGTTTGGTCCGGAAGGGAGTTGGTCGCTGTTGCGTGCTTTAGTTATCTATGTGCTAGCTAACAGAGGTTGGCGAATCGCTGCAAGATAGATAAGCATTACTAGTTTGCTAGGGCCCACGAAAACTCGATAAACAACGCTAAATGTCGATGGCGACCTAGACTGTAAGAAGATTACTGACAAGAAGTGATACTACTGAGCGACTGGATGTTTTTCGGGATGGAACAACACAGTAGTTGTAGAGAAATCGAATAGACTACTAACATGGATATTTCCTGTATCAAGATGCTTACTCTCAGCGATGATGTTTTCTGCATGTTTGAGTACTCACCCTGGTTCTTCATCCGTGAGCTTTTCTCTAAGATTACAAGATTGTAACACTAGGTTCCTAAACAGAATACTACTCAATATTCGCTTTTTTTTCTTTCTTTTAGCTTCACCATCACCGCAATTCGATCGTGTTGCCTCTCCCGTGTTCAAGGCTTCATCGCACAAAGCTTAATGAGGACCTGACCATATGAGGACTTTTGGGATAAATAAAAAGCCTTGTTTTTAGGGATCAAGTAAAAGGGGATTTTTATACGCTGGGGAAGCGGACTTTGGGGTGAGCCTTGCTCTAACAATCAGGGACGCTACGATACGCGGGTCAGGAGTGGTCCAGACATAGACCAGTCATGACCCGTGATGAGGCGAATTCGTTTCTGGAAAGTCTAAAGGCAAGATTTAGAACGGACAAACAGCAATTACAGAGTCCGTACGATGGAACGTCGCTGTTCCACACCTTTCACAATCCTCAGGGAAGAAGAGTGGAAGGTTCAGCAAATCTCAATGCCAACATGTCTCAACCGATGCCCGCAATGATGATTAATACATGGGATTTCGCATGGTCGATACCAGCTCTCAACGCTGGTAAATCAGCCTGGCTTCAGGTAGGCAACTTGGCGACAACGTGGTTGGCGATTGCAAGGGCGGATGATACCGTCCATACCAAGATCTACGCAGTAGAAGAATGCCCTGTTATTTGCAACTGTCCCCCAGAGCAGCCTGCAATACACCCTTGTGCAAACTATGGTTCCATGACACTTTGCTACCGTCTTTTGCCTGGTACAACTGGCCTTCGAGATTATCTACAGTGCAGATCTAAATCTAGCGATGTAATCTCGATTGCAGAAACGGTGGCACGTAATTCTTTACGCTTAAATATTTGGCAGGAATGCTTTATAGCCAAGGTCAGTTTCGAATCTACAGGACATGATATGCTTCACCAAGGGGAGGAATGGCTTCAATGCGAACTTGTACGTCAACGCATACTCTGGCAAGCAATTGTCACCACCCAATCCTGCATCATGTCATATGATCTCTGTCGGTGCTATTTTCCCCTTTAGTATCGACTCTTCTAATCAGATATTTATCTACTCATCCGACAATTTGGCGCTGATACCTGCAGCCCTGAATTTTATAAAGCACACCCATCTTCCCGTTATATTGCACAAAATCTTACAGAATATGCGATTATTTATAGAGTTAGCAAGGTTATCATGGCCAGACATCCAAATACTCCTACCACTCCAGGAACAATTACTTGCATACTGCCGCCGTTTTACAGATATTCGCTTGAAAGCAGGGATGCTGGTCAAACAACGTACCGGTCAAAAGATGAGCCTAGAGCAGCTCACCCACCACCGAGAAGAATGGGTCTCAGGGAAGCTTCACCATGGTTGCCCGATAGAGTTCCCTCGCTTGTATATTACCAGATGGCCAGCCCAAGTTCAGTGATCAGATACAATATGAACTCTATCATCCAAGAAATCGAGCAATGGACAGGCACCCAGCTTCCAAGAAATAATGGATGTCCGTATTTTCCTCATCCTACAATAATGCTATCAGACTGAAGTTGGAATACATGCCACAATGTTTACTCTACTCGACTACAACGAATGAGAATGCACTGCAACAAAAAGTGGGCAACTGAGGACTCAGCAATGACAATCTTCCTTAAGTGTATCTTCCAGGCATGTATAAACCAAATGCCAACTACTCAGAATGACCCAGAAGAAGAGGAGAAACAGGCATTTCGAGGCAAATACCGAAATTCTTGGGTTTGCCATTAGACATTATTCGCTGGAACCCGCCGACTTTCGCTGTGGTACATCAAGTTCATGGGAATCAAATGCGTAATTGACGAGCGTAACAACATTCTTATTAAAACGACAACGAGCAACTTCCTGAAGATGAATTATCCCGAGTCCAGCTATACGGAACTTCGAACCCTTTTTACAGAGATACAAATGCCTCTAAAATTATGTTCCCTCCGTACCTAAAGCAGATGAATACTTACAACCACGTACGGAAGTCCTTAATTCCCTTAATCATGCCAGTTACCCCGGAGAGTCGCTACTATTCTTCTGGTTGCTGGCTCCGGGTCCCCAGATTCTCCCTCAGAAGGCTTGCTCTTTTGGGGGCAGTCACTTCACTAATTTAAGGGTGCTGTCGCGCTGCTTTAACTTAACTTTCGATTCTTCTTCTTTCATTATCGAGCCACCTCAACCGCTGCTCACAACACCACAAAACACTTGTCGATCCCCACCCCCCTCCGTACACAGTCGTACAATCGCGCGGTCCGTCATATACAAACATCATGATACCTTCAATGGGTGGCAAATCCCAAGCGCCCAAAATGTTGATGAATTGAGCACATCTCTGGAGAATATGACTGCGCAAGTTTTTTACAAAGCCGAGCCATGCTTTAC
This sequence comes from Mariannaea elegans, assembly GCA_930272665.1. Lineage (NCBI taxonomy): Eukaryota > Fungi > Ascomycota > Sordariomycetes > Hypocreales > Nectriaceae > Mariannaea > Mariannaea elegans. The sequence continues at coordinate 45,495 of CAKNEU010000102.1, forward strand.
GTCCAAGGTTATAAAGACTATCTCGTGACACTTCACGTGCATTTCCAGCATTACAGCTCAAAGTCATATCAGTAACCGTCCTCGAAAACCCTCAAAATCTGTGTGATTATTGAAGTTTCTTGGCGGAAAAGTCTGATGTACGATTATGGCTTGAATAACATGTACAAACTTGTGCTGTGTCGAACTGTTGATTGTTCATCCTCCCCGACCCTCACGCGGTGCCCTGGATCCATCCCCCCTCGGTTTCAAAAATTTCACCAACTGTTTTGCTCACCTTTAAAAGGTGGCGATCTCGAAACCGAGCTGCTACAAACGAAACCCCAATTGGCATGTCATTAGCACCGCGAAATCCAGGAATATTGACTACCGGAGTATGCATCGCCTATTTTGTTAATTTCTGCTTTGTAAAACTCGATGTTCACTCACCGTCCACGGAGAAGCGAATACTGGGCTTCCAGTATTCTCTAGGCCCTCTGGCGCCTCATCTATTACGCTCGGGACTAAAACCGCGGTGTAACGATCTGCGATCTCATCAAATCGCGGGCGGAGTGCAGCGAGCCCGTCATAAGCATCCAGCTTGGCCCTGCGCGATATCTTTGGATTATTTTCAACCCATCCAACCAAACGGTCATCGAGCTTTTCTTTAGAATGGAGATACTCAGGAAGAAAGCTTGTTCCGCCTTCGACGTTCGTGAGTGTGCTGTGCCAAGCCACAACGCTATCAAATTCTGGACCCAGAGTGAGGTCTTCGACTCTAGCCCCATGGCTTCTCAGAATGCCCACGGCTTTTGCCATTGCAGTGATCGTCCCCTCACCAGCAAGCCCCCACTGTGAGGTTTTACATACAGCGAACTTAGAGCCCTTGATGCCCGTAAACAAACTATCTTCGTAGTCGTGCACCGCAAAACTGTCAGTCAATAATTCGATGTCGGCTATGCTACGAGCGAAGAAGCCGAGAGTATCAAATGTGACGGAACAGAACTTCTGTCCTTCGCGGGTGATTGCGTTCCATGTAGGCTTGAAGCCATATATTCCATTGAACGAGGCTGGGCGAACGATGGAACCCATCGTTTGGGATCCGAGTGCGACTGGTATTTGGAAATCGGCCACGGCTGCGCCAGAACCAGATGAAGAGCCCCCCGGCGTGCGTGAGGCATTATGTGCGTTTCTAGTTGCGGGCCCAATGAAGGATGCAGCGAATTCAGTGGTCGTTGTCTTGCCTAAGATATGGCCCGTGAGCTAGGTGCCCGATTCCGTCTCATAGACCAAAGAGGTTGGGCAGTATCTACCGAAGATGAGGCACCCGGCATTGCGGAGGACCATGACAGATCCAGCGTCGATTTCAGGTTGGTCGTTCTTATATATAGCTGAGTTGTGTTCCGTTGGCATGTCTAGAGGCCTGTAAGCAATGAAACCCCCCCTCTCAATCTGCGACTATCCACTAACCTTTAGTATAGATAATATCCTTGACTCCGACTGGCAGGCCATGTAATGGGCCTCGCCTATCGAAAGGTATATTGTCTAATGCTCTCGCCTGGTTTAGCACAAGTTGAGGATCAAGATATACCCAAGCCCTAACATCGTGGTCGCGCTCTTTAATCCGGGCCAGAAGTGAAGTTGCATACTGCTCGACAGTCAATTCTTGGACTCTGATCTTTTGTAGGGCCTCGGTGGCTGTCAGAAGATATGAATTCATTTTCATTCGCGTCTGCTGCTGATCGTTGATCTGTGCCTTGGACAATTGTGATGAGTTATTATAGTTTGATGCAGAATCCAAAGGTTGAGGTGCCCCCCGCTTCGGATTTTTAATCACCCTTAGGCGACTCTAACGGGATGGTACATTTACTGTGGACCCCAAAGGTGCCGAATGTTAGGTAATATGTATTATTCGCAATCTGCTGGCTATAGATGATCTATCAGAGGCTGGTCAGGGTTATTGTCTCATCTAACTCCTCAGTTGAGCTATAGAAGCGCATTTGAAGGTTTAAAATGACATGTGCCAGGAGCAATACAATTAAATGTTACATTTGCGAAGCCAGTGTGTGGCGCGCGACACATGTTTGACCAACCAGTTCTGAGGTCCTCATGTTGACACACAGAGAACATATCGGCAAGAATTACACAAATCATTCCCCTTTGCCTCAGTAGCATAAAGCTTATGATTATTTGACACATGGAAGTAATCGTCGTTAACGCTATTCCAATAGATAGTACTACACTACGATGGGTATCTCTATATGTCATCCTTGAAGCTAAACTATTACTTAGTCTCTTTAAGTCACTTTGGATGAAAAGACAACAGTGACCTAATTAATTCCCTATTTAAAGTTATCATCTCTAGAAAATTAACTAAAAATTGGGCTGACCAAAGTGGTATTGTCGAACCTATCGTTAGTCCTTAGGTATGACGCTCTTTTACCATATCCTAATACGGTTGGGTAAGGGCCTTGTATGCGGGGTTTGGCATACGGCCTACGCAGGCCACGAGCCGATATTTTAAGCCTGTCTTTCGTGTGAGACCGTAGACTATTAGTGGCATTGCATAGCCTCATTCGCGTAGCATCATGAAGTCGAACACGGGGAGCACCGCACCCCAGTTGATCCGCTCGCAGTTGTCTGCTGAAGGCAAGCCTAAAGAAAGTCCTGTAGGCTCCTACAAATAACACACGTAAGGCCGAGACGAAGCCCGAGGAAATATTTCCGCACGAGTGGTTATGCTGAGGGCTTGTGTAGCCTTCGCTTGGTCGTCGCGGGCCGGATAGCCGGCTGATCCACCTACGTTCTAGGCATCGATCCGTCGTCCCCCACGTTTCATTTCTTCAATTTGAAGGATTCTAATGTACATAACTGATGCCTTTCACTCTCGGAAAGCATAAATAGCTAAGCAAATGCCACGGGTTGGCCAACAGCAGGGCTCATTAATCGCATGCGCGTAGTATTTACATTCTCTACCTGAGTTTGCTTGTTAAAGTACTATCCACCATGGAATTCAACCCTACCACAGCATTTGTTCACAATGAAGGCTGTGACCTACATTACTGGTACCAAGGCAAGGGACCTCTCATTACCTTCATCCCTGGCGGAAACGGTCACGGCCGGCAGTTCAACCCCATTATTGCGGCCCTGTCTGACAAGTTTACCTGCGTCACTTTCGATCGGCGTCAGATGTCAGCAAGCAAGGTCAAGGTCAACAAGAGGCTCAGCCCTCCCCAACAAGCACGAGATGTCTGCGTCATTATCAAGGCACTTGGATATGAGAAGTCCATCATCTTCGGGAGCAGCAGCGGGGGCATATTCGCGTTCCAATTTGCCCACGACTTCCCTGAAATGGTAGACCGCTTGATATCTCACGAGGCACCCACCATATCTCTCCTCCCAGACGCCTCTGATATGTTCGAATGGTTCCTCCACCTCATGGAGGTCTATGAGACCCACGGGTTAGACCAAGCGGCCAGGGAGTTTAGTGCGAAGCTGACAGGGTACGATGATGAGGGGATACCTAAGACGGTGCCGCCTGAGCCAGAGAACCCTCGAAACTTTTGGGATAATGAGTTCCCGGTTCTACTAGGGTATGTGCCTAACCTTTGGCGCTTGAAAGAGAACAAGACTAGCATCGGTGTGATGAGGGGCGTTCGGTGTAAAGATGCGTTCTTTGCTAGGACTCCAGAGGAGCAGGCAAAGATCCTAGGCTGCCCAAGTGTCACAGTACCGGGACATCACCAAGGGTTTGAGGTCGAGACTAAAGAATTCCTCCCCCATTTCTTAGAGCTACTTGACACTTTAGACAAGAGAAGAAGCAGAGGGGTCTAGAAATTGAGAAAGTTTGGAGCGCAGCTAATATACATAGCTTGTTAGTCTAATAATTATACAGCTAAGAATTAATAAACAGCTTCTAGTCGACCTCCTAAGGGAAAGCCGGAGTGAATCGCATGGTGTTTACATTGGTAAATAGGACAGAGTTAGTTATGGGACTAAGCAACGTAATTGTAGGGCAGCTACAAGAGATATTGCGCCTGGAAAGGTGTTAGTAGTAACAGCATAACCTGTGAGTTTATTTGATATCTTGAGGGGGCGTGCCTTAAATAAATGAAAGCTGTGGTGTGAAGGACAGTAATAATCGTATTGAGACGGCCTCAGCATCATGTCAAAATTTGATCAACCTTGCCATCAGACTCATCCCCATTCAGATCCTTATCCTTAATTGTCTTCTTTATTGCCAACTCCCTGATCCGAAATCAAGTTCGGGCTAGACTCGTACTTACAATCGGATAAATTGAATTTGCCGATATAATTCTGTTCGACTGCCTAGGAAGGTTAGTGGTAGATCCAAGTGAGATCGCGACGATGCTATTACATAGGCATTAACGGTGTGGAGGCTTTTGAGGAAGAGGGTGTTACAGTGAGCCAAAGTAACAAGATCAGGAGAAGTTACAGTAAGGGAACTCACCGTACAATTTACGGTTCTATACCTTCATGTAGCTAAAGATTTTATCATATATCAACGGGATTAATTAGACCTTGAGCCAGCCTTGATGAAAGGAAATTATCACCTATAATTAGTACAATCTTTTAAATATATATATTTATCGTTTAATATTTACCCTGTGTCATTTGTCGACCCCATTAAGTTTGTAAATAGCTAATTAACCTACTCATCCGTAATTCATTTTGCCTTACCTAGTGATGTGACGCAGCATATGCCATTTTGTGAACTGAAGACATATCCTAGCGAGGAATTCCAGTACAATATTGGATTCTTTCCTCTTCTGATTGCGTCGCGAGACTCTTTTTTTGCCAAGTCTATGAAAAAGGATGGCTGATAGACCCGACACGCAGGTACAAGCTAATGATCTATTGACCTGTAGAAAAGGCGACCGGCTTGCTTTACCACTACATCATGGTGCACTTGCTAGATCTCGAATAGGGATTATGTCTTCATCATCGTTCAAGACACTTTTGACTTTCTTTGTAAGACGACCATCGACTCAGCCTCAGCAAAATATCAGTCTTTGAGCCTTCTCCTCTTCGGGAAAGTCATGGCAAGTCACATCTCCGTTGAATCGAGCAAAACTCAACCTGATCTACACTGGGATCGAGTTTTCATTTTGTAACCTGTTATTGAATCTTCAACTATTCTAAAAAAAAAAAAAATTTAAACTCCAGATCTGATCGGCGAGCCTGGATAATGCTTTCCCATGAGAGGATTTCGCCAATCAGCAGTCATGGATTTTCTAGCAGGGCTCTCACTCAGACGAAACATCGTGCCTTTCTCAGAATCCATCGTTTCCCGGATCTTCAGACCTCTATCAGGTCCGAATGAAGGCCTTTAGTATCAAGAAGAACTTGTATGTATAATATATCCTCCACAAGAATGACTGTCATGGACTTCAAGATCTCCCAGTCGTCTAATGATTGGCCAGAGTCAAAGTCTTCCTCCCTCGGTTCTTTCAAATTGAATTTATACACGCACCCACAAAAGTCATGTGGCTTTAATATCTCTCCCTTTCTTGACTTAAGTGTAGTATCACTGAGAGGGTTGTACTCAAGCTCGAGGGCTTTGGGGCGGGACTCAAGCCGCCCCGTTTTGAATAGCACCTTGGCAGAAATGGTGTTAGTCGTATCCAAAGGTTCAGTTCCTTGATTGAACTCAATAAGATTAGAACCCAGAACCCAACTCTGATTTGTCCAGACAGTTGTAATCGGGATGCTTCTTCCACTCCAACTCTCTAGAAGGAATCCCCTGACCCGATTCGTGCGGTGGCGCTCAGGAATCAAAACAGTCTGCCGCACATATAAGAGTTCCGTGCTCTCCCGTTTCGGTTCTTGGGGTAGGATTGAGTATTCAAAAACTTGGTACGAGTCAACCCTCACGAATTCGTTTGAGGTTTCAGATAACCGACGAACTTTGATGTAAACTTGGCTCATATGCGTAGATCCTGGAAGAGAGCGTCGTGCACATTGGAGTTGTGCCCAGTACTCGTGTCGCTCAGAATTCAACATTATACAGTGCAGACTAATGCGCAATCCCCTGTTTGTCATGGCGAAGGGTTCACTTGAACCAGGGGAATAGTTGGGAAGAAGATCGCCACACAGCTCGAAATTGATGGGAGAGCGAGCCAGAAGCCCTAGGTAAGTGCAGGAGGTGGCGGATGGATCTGTCCAAGCAAATATTGTCTCGTCATCAACAGCCTTGATAATTTCCTCTTGGAGTCTTATGAAAGCGTGGTTTCCTTCGCCGTAAAGAGGTGGCATGTGCACATTGAACATTCCCAGAAGGGAATACGCCGCGTCTTCAACTCTCGTTGTTTTTCTCCTTGACGCCCAAGACATTCTTTGAGCAATACTCGCTTTGCTAGGGTCTCCAGTCGCAAGAACAGAACTTTGGATATTCGTGATGTTGTGGATTGAAGTCTTGAAATCGGATCTGTTTCCCAAGCAATCCCAGGAGGATCCAAAGAAAATGACAGCAGGTGGCGCAATCAACTCCTGCAACGTCCAGCCGCGAGTGAACCATCTGCTATTAGCGAATTCCATTTCAAAAAGTTTCCCAATGTTGCTTTTGGCCGTAACATCTGCGAGATAGGCATAACATGTCTCGGCGTTCTTATACCACTGATACATTGAGTTGATAGCCTCAGACAATTCAGCGCTACTCGTCTTATCAATACAACATGTATCAACCCAACAGAACTGGATCTGGTCCTTTTTTGCCTGTTGGGCACAGAATGCGATTTTCTGAAAGCCCTTCATCTTCTTTACCGCAGATCGGAGTCCAAGCATATGCTGGAATGTAACCTCTTCCTGTCCCCATGTGTGAGAGAGAATTGCATATGGAGGAATATCCTCGCCAAAATATTCCTGGAGCTGGAGTGATTCCACATTGATGAGCCGCATCTTGAATTATTGCCTGACCTCATCTCAAGATCCTGGTAGTGAGAGCGCTTTGTCCCTTGAGATTTGAGACTCGCAGTGCTCAAAATTCGTGCGAGACAATGAAGTAAAAGAGCAAGCAAACTTATCAAGGCCCTAATAACCCCTGATTGAAGAGGTTTGAGGAGCGAGAATGAATGAGAATTGAAACCGTGGAAGCCGATGCGGCTGCAGTTGCGGCCTAAATTTGATGGTGCTAATGGTGATGCAGCTTCATTGGCCGTTCAAGACCACGGGCCCTCACACATTCCCCCGCTTTGTCGAGCTCGGCTTATTGGAGCCTCTATGAAAAAGCGGGGGCGCCTCAAGGACCTGAAGTGCTCTTCTTTTCGAGCTGAAGATGGATCAGCAGAACAAATAATAAAGGTCCAGCGGTTCTGGCTACTGCACAGGTCACAATACATTGACTATCCATGTATCAGTGACCACGCCCTACCGGCTATCCCGATCCCAAGTACCGCACACAACTCGCTCCAGGTCTTTCAGACGCTTGGTAACCAACCGTTGCAGCTTAAGCAGCTGACACCAATCTCATGGGCCGTTGAGCAAGAACAAGAGACAATGGTCGAGGTGCTTCTCAATACGGGTAAAGTTGATGTCAATACCATTGATCGTATCTCGGGCCAGACACCACTCTTGTGGGCTTCCAACAAAAGTCGCAAGACTAGCTTCAAATTGCTTCTCAATACGACAGCTAGTATCGAAGCAAAGGTGAGCAAAATATAGCCTTTTCTCTTCTTTTTCCTCCTCTCTCCATCGCCTAGTTAGATATGAAACGAAACATAAATAAACTCAAGTGCCATACTGTCATAAACCGAATTCTGCACAATGCACGGGCCACCAAGCGCACTTTGTGTGGTAAACCCGAGGGGAGTTCTGTTAGAATTCCCGGCAAATAGTTCTTAGGGCTTAGGCAGACCGGCGGGGATGGTTCTACACATGTGCGAAGTCATGCGATTTTACAGGTGTATCTTTTCCAGTTCGACAATTTCAGTCCAGTATCATCAATCAGGGCCTAAATACCGGTAATGGGTTTTGTATTATTAGGCGGACAAGTCCTTCATCAGACCATTAGGAGTCCCAGGGACTACTCGTTACACTCCCTGCAAAAAGACTTACCAGGTTGATACATGTCATATGATACCTTCGACACGTGTGTATCGCTGATTTATGTGGGGATATCGAAAGATGCATTACAGTCAGCACACTGATGGGTGAGTGAGTATAAAAGTCTCCTGCTCTTCAATGTCAATTTATCAACTACACTCGCGTACGGGGTATCACGAACTGACCGTTCCGGTATTTGACAGCAATGGCATTCAAAGTCCACTCGATCGCATCTGCGCTCACACTGTTGTGCCACCTGGTTGCTGCTAAAGACCGTGTGAGCATCCTTCCTAATAAGCTTCACAATGGCCCATTAACCGCCGAGATGGTGGCTGGCACCGGCTCTCTTGATGGTCTGAAACTCTCAACCACGGCTAATGTCACGTCGTACGAATGGTTAGTTCGATATTCTCGAGACCTGAATTTTTGATCGAGACTGACTACCAGTCAAGGTGGTACTTTGACGCTGTATCAAATTACTCCAAAAACGAGTCTATTAATATTGTGTTCTACAATGCTGGCTCGGTAGGCTTTCCCGCCGGGTACTTCGACGGCCCTCTCTCCGTTGGGCTCTCTGGGACATTTGAGAATGGAACGCTGTTTGCCTACGATTTGCCTGTTACCAAAACGGCAGTAATCGTTGAGAACCACGCGGGCCTGACAGGAGACTGGAAAGGCACGGGGGCTCGATTTTCCGGCTCAAACCTTTCCCATTCAAAAAACGTCGTCTTTGAAGTGACTGTTGACTCCCCTGATATTGGTGTTCGCGGCAAAATCAAGCTACATTCTGTATGTATTTCATCGAAATCATCAGCTCACTAAGAGTAATCTCGGACTAATTTTTAATAAAAAATTAGGTTGCGCCTCCACGATATCCCTGCAATCCCAATATCCCTGGCACTAGCGAGCATGCCTTCTTGAACGTTGCTTGGTCCAATGCTGTCCCGGATTCAAATGCAATCGTGGATTTCAATATCAACGGCTCCCCATTACGTTTCAGGGGATTAGGCTACCATGACAAGAACTGGGGACTATCACCATTCGCTAACGACGTCGGACACACGTATTGGGGTCATGCCCGTGTTGGTCCTTATTCTGTCGTGTTTTCGGATGCTCAAATCCCCGCCGGCGGAACCAAGCTGGAAGAAAAATTCTCAGCCATGGTGGCAAGGAATGGGAAGTTTATAGAGCTCAGTTGTGCCGAGAAAGCCGTTGTAGTGCGGCCTTGGGGCGGAAATGATCAATACCCGCCAACTATAGGGTCACCACCGCCGTTGGGGCTAGAAATCACCTTTCAACTCGGCCACGAGGGTGTTTTGCACTTGAACGTAACCAACGACTTGGTTATTATCGATGAGATTCCCTATCAACGCTTCATTGGCTCGGTTGAAGGAAGGGTCAATGGTGGTCATGTGATTAAGGGGAGGGCCTTGTGGGAACAGTTTAAGATGATTGGGGCCTAAGTTGCAAAACAGTCGGAACATCATGTAGGCCGACTTTGCTGTACACTTGGGTTTTAGATATTATGAAGCTTACTAAGACATTTACACTGCCTAATGAGTGTTACCAAGAGAAGCACCATGCAGGTGATATTTTACTATCTTAGAGAGCGCTGTAATGTAGTCTTGTCATTTCAAAACCCTATTGCAACCAATATCTGAGCTGTGGTAGAGGCTATATTCACGCGAGATAACCTCCCTAGCCCTTCTAGGTCCGTGGCAAATGGCGCGTGCCGGGTGAGGCATCCCAGTCCAACATACATAAAACCGGTAATACCAAAGCCCAGATACATCATCCAATCACCCTCAAGCCTAGAGAAACTTTGTATACGGTCCATAACAGTATTTCCGTAGGATAGTAAAGAGGTCTCATCAATTTTCCAGGAGGCAAGCGACCAACGCCAGATATCACAACCTGCAAGGTCAATGAACAGTCGCAGCCTTGGCTCTGATGATTCTTCCGCCATTATTATTTGTCTCCTTGTAAGAGCGTGAATCCTTACATTCGTTGTTATCTCCTAAGCCGTTGTTCCAGTTGTGTGGTGGGGACACGCCTCAGTCGGCTTGGGCGTCTGAGATTTTGTGCAAGGTTTTAGGAATATAGCTAACTTTTTTTTTCTTTCACAATATTTCTCCCTATAGTTGCAATTAGCATCTTTGTCATTTCTGTTATACTGATTGTCTGATATCTGGTGACAGTGGTTGGGCATGCCAGGACGAGCAGCGGCCAATGTCATAAAAAGAGAAGGTGCAAGAGCAGCAATGTTCTTCATTTTGCAGGATAAATATGATGGGCTCTGGATTAAATGGTAATCAGGTTTATAATTTTCGACAGAGTGTCGCGAGTCAACTTGACTAGGCATTAAAGTCAGTGACTGCCTCCTATATACCTACAAGTCAGAAATTACAGTCTACACTTGTACTATATGCGTTTCTAGATTAAGGCCTTTGATGAAAATCTAGTCTCGCCTCTTATTAATGGCTTTCGATAGGCTAGTCTCAGTTACTTCTGCATTTGTTTTCTCAATAGCTTCAACCTTTTGCGCTTTCCAGTCCATTCCGATAATAAATCCTTTCCCGATACCTAACATTTCACGATAGAACCAATCTTGGAATCACTCACAAGATAAGGCAAAGCGAACCGGAGTATGGATCTCATACACAAAGCTGGTTTGACTAGTTTGCTCCTCAGAGGAATGAAGACTTGAAGCGGTGCTCAGTAAAGACATTCATCCACCATACCCCTGGCTGACCGTTTCCAGTCTTTTACTCCACTCAGACATACCCTTTAAATGTTCGTGGATTTAACTTGAAGGGCCCAAGATACTCACTGGTGGATAGCGTTCCAGTCCGGTGAGCTCCGGAAGCAGGTTGGGCACAGGTTAATCAAGGCCAGATACCATCATCATTAAGCGACATTAGATAGTGTCAAGATTCAGGTCGTAAAGCAATCAGATTTCATAAATAGACGAATATAGTAAATGAACGAATAGAACTGAACATCATTGCACACTTCCTAACTTCCCTTAGAACGAAACTCTGGACCCGTTCATCTTCCACACCGAAAATTCTCAACTAGTTACGATATCGTCAGTGACAGAACTGAACATCATTCCGTTCTTCCTAGCTTCCCTTTCGAACCAAACTGGAGAGCTGCTCATTCTCAAAACATAAGATTATCGTTTAGTTACGACACGGTGATAGAGGATGATCCACTACTCTGGTATCCCTCAGTCGCGACAATCTGATAGTTATGAGTTCCAAGTTTCAACCCGTGAGAAGCCCAAGCATTGAAGTGATTGCCAGTGGTGACAGAGCCACCAACCCTCTTCGAGGTTCTGACAGACCAGTATTGGTCAAATGTGGCCGTGCCGATGATAGAAGGTTGGTTGTATCGAGTTGTCTTCAGAATATCGTATGTACCCCCATCGGTGGTGACAGAACCGATCTTGGTGGCAGCAGATGCCGGGTTGTAGGTTCCGTACGATTCAACGACATAATACTCAATCAGAGGGTTCGTCGTCCATCCGTAAACGGCCAGGTAACCGTTGCCGCTGGGATTAAAGTTTCCGGAGTAGTTGATAGTTCGAGCACTTCCAGGGTTCCAGCCTTTGCCGCCGACGAAGTTGCCACAGTTCACCCACGAAACGCTGTATGAACCAGCATTACCGTTTGTGTAGGTGACAGTGCCACCACCATCGGTCCAGAATGAATAGTAATATCCATTACTGTACCCGGTGCTGCTTGGGGTTCCGGCGCGTGGAAGGAGATCAGGGACCTCGATGATGTCTGTGGCGTTGAGTGGCAGGGAAAAAGCTGGGGTAACGGCAAAAGCCAGAGCAAGGAGCTTTGAGAACGAAAGCATGGTGGGCAGAAGTCACCAGAAGAATGATTATTTGATGTTTGAATAGTGCTTGATGGTGAGTGATTATGCTTCATAAATTAGGGTGTCATGGAGGTTTTATAGTTTATTCGTTGAGCTAACAAATACAACTTGTTTAACATGTAGGGGTGCCGAATTTACCCAGCTCAATATGTGTGAATATCCACAACCATCAACCTTCCTTGGCTCCGTAGTTCAAATCGGGCAAGTAAAGCTTTGGTAAATCGTCAGATCCGGTAATAATGCAAAGAAAGTAGGCTCGGAGCTTCCACTGCCGAGACAGTGCATTTAGCCTAATTAAACAATGAATAGAATAGAATGACAACAATACTGTACCGCCTCATTTCGAGTCGTTGTTTTACCTAAATTGCTTCGGTTCATAGCCTAATTAATCTAGATATTCGTTCATAGTATGGACCGAACTCTTATATTCAATGTCATTGTAGTATTAAAGCAAATATGTTCATCTGTCGTAGCAGCCAGTTGGCTCTTTGGACAAGATTAGGCAGAGCCATATAATGTGTTGCAATGAAGGCAAAACAAGACTACAATTCGATGCGGGAATCAATACCCCACTGAGTAGACTAATAATAGCCTAATAAAGGATCCCCAGACGATCAACATGCGATTCTATTCACATATGAATCCGTGCGTCGGGATATTCGGCTACTAATGATGATGCATTCGGGGCCACATAGCAGGGGATCTCCGCCGGCTGTTACAAATAAAAGCCGGAAAATAAAGTTTAGTGCCAGGAAGCTATATGCTGGGGTTGGTAATTTGCCTAAATATACGAGGCATCAGAACATCGTGATGATATTCGATCGACGAGACAGTAACGCTGCGTAGAAGCAACGGCAAGCGGGCCGTCTCGGGGCAAAGGAGAGATTCTCGAGTATTCCTAAAGCATTATTCTCTGATTACCCGATGTATAATTCGAATATGACAATTGTTATATTGCAGGTTACGCAGAATCCCTCGGTCCGTATTACCGACGAAACGGGCCATCAACAGAAGACAGTCAAGTAACGCAAAAGATTATCCAGCGGGGAAAGTCTGTCATGATAGGAGAGGAAAATAAAATGAAGAAAGACAATGCCTGAGGTGTGAGTTGAACTGTTGATGAGCTGGTGTGAATAAATACCCGCTATCGATCATCTAACTTACAACTCAAGTTCCCAAGCATCATTTAGCCACTCTTATTCTTCCACTGTTTGACAAACAAGCAAGAAATCATGCTTAAACTCAGCCTTATTGCTGCCCTTCTCTCTGCAAATGGACTTGTTCCTGCTGCAGCTGGTGTCGTGCAAAGACAAAGCTGCCCAAGCATCCATGTTTTTGGCGCACGTGAGACGACTGTATCTCCTGGCTACGGGTCTGCAGGCACGGTTGTTAATCTGATCCTCAATGCGCACCCTGGTTCAACTGCTGAGGCCATTGTCTACCCAGCTTGCGGTGGGCAGAGTAGCTGCGGGGGAGTTAGCTACGCCAATTCGGTGGTGGCTGGGACAAATGCAGTTGCCGCGGCTGTGAACTCCTTCAACAGTCGCTGCCCGAGCACGAAGCTAGTATTGGTTGGATATTCGCAGGTAACTTTCCAGACTATGCCCCGGCTTCAGTTTTGGTGGTCTTCATGCTGGAATTGATCACAACAAATTTCCTAACAGTGCGAGCAAAGGGCGGTCAAATCATGGATAACGCCCTGTGCGGAGGCGGTGACCCCAATCAAGGGCTTTACAACACTGCCGTTCCGTTATCCGCCTCGGCTCTGGCCCAGGTTAAAGCGGCAATATTTATGGGTGATCCTCGATACATTTATGGTCTTTCGTATGAAGTAGGGACGTGTACGCAGCATGGAGTAAGCTCACCTTCAAGCTTGTATTGTTAACTGCTTTCCTGCGCTTGCCCAGCAGGGAATGGAGCATGCTTGCAAAGCTTCCATGCGAATAAATGAATACTAATCTTAGGTGTAGTTTGATGCTCGACCTTCTGGGTTTGTCTGCCCTTCTGCAAGCAAGATCAAGTCGTATTGCGACTCCCAAGACCCATACTGCTGTACAGGGACCGATGCCAACCACCATCAGCTATATGGCTCAATTTACGGACAGGCCGCTCTGACCTTTGTCAATGGCAAGCTCAATGCTTAGGTTTTTTTTTTAAATCTAAGGCGTCCCGATCTAAGGCGTCCTTTGATGGAATTAGGTCAACCACTTTACATTCTCTGTACATAGTTTCACAATAGCTTCCACGCTCGCAGTCGAATTCTGCTTGCACTCATCGCATTTTGAAATGACTACATATCTCACACTTCGTTTATCTCATGCAACTTCAATTTGCATTTCCTGAGGAAATTCGGCCGTAGCGATCAATGATCTGACATTATTAACCACTCCTCCTCATCAAACCATGTCGTCGGGTCGTCGTGCGGCACTTCCCACGGCCCTCCGAGGAATGGCCGGGTTTCCACGGTGCGAATTAAAATTGCCATTATGGCGATGCTTGTCACCGATGCTGTGTCTCATGCCACTCTCTCCCCAGCCTGCCTTCCGAGTGAAAACAGCATCAACCAGCTCGACCCCCTCGGCGATATAGAGGAATGGAGCTCCTCGGTTCAAAGGGATGTGATTGAACCTCCAATCCCAGATAGCAGCATATGTCATTCGGTATGCCGAAAAAGCCATGACAGTACCAATGATTGCTCCAGCCAAAATATCGTACCAATTGTGGAACTCGTCAATGGTAAGCGCTCCTCCAATCAACACTGCGCCGAGAACGGGTGCGTAGATGACAATCAGCTTCCACATAGAAGGGTGGTAGTTTGAGAAAACCTTGAGCTTTGCATTGAGGTAGAGGTAGAGAAAGATAAAGCCGGCGAAAGCAGCGGTGGTGTGTCCACTCGGGAACGACTCGAGACTGTCATCAATCTTATCCGGGTCACCAGTGCAAATTTCTCGAGTGTAATATATTTCCAGGTAGCCCTTTTTGTTGTAGCCCTTGTTATTGGCCAAACTGATATCTGGCTTACAAACATCCAAGAAATGCGGTCGCAGGCCCCCAATGAGCCACTTGAGAAATACCTGGAAGACGGCGGCAGTGATGAGGGAGTACAAGAGGCCAATAACAGCGTTGTTGACATCCCAGAAAGACCGAATGCGAATCTGCATCAGGAGAATGATGACAATGGGGATGACACTAGCCAAGAAGGCGGCAAGCCAGATCGGGATGATTTCGTCTCGTAGAGGATATGCGAACTCCGGGTACACAACCTCTCCGTCCGAGAATGTCACAGCAAAAGACCTTGATGGAGCTGGATGGGCTTGGTAAACCTATTAAGAGATTAGTTTTTTGGAGGTCATGGGTGAATTCTTCGCCTCTAAGACTTACGCCTAGTCCCACAGCGCCCATCAGGACCATAGTAATAATGTCTAGCCATGTATGCTTTAACCACTGGCCAAAAGTAGGCCGAGTAGCCATGCTATAGGGCTCATATGGATGTCTGTGTCCGCGGAATCGGGAGGAAGTTGCGTGCTCTCCTGGAGCACGTTCATTCCTGTGCCGGAAGAGAGGCATCTTGATTGTTGATGCTGGGCAAACTAAAAGGCCAAGTCTAGCTACGTGAGCCTAATTTATGAATCGAAGGAACTGCTAGAATTTCTAATTGACTGAAAGCTGCTGAGCCATTGAATTGTCCCACTAATGACTGGCTGTATTATAAGCAGTCAAATTATCCGTGCGATCATGCTTGATACTATGGTTATTTGACGTCACCATCGTCATGGAGCTTATCCATGTTACGATTTTGGCAGATCTTATGAGTGAATCCTTTGTTGAGATTGTCGCGTGTGGACACGACGTCATAGAGACTTGTGCCCTGGTGGGACGGACGAGATTCGGCAGGAACGTGCCGACTGGGCGAATGAGAATTCCCCGCAGGGATCAGCGAACATACGTCGAGATTGTGCTTAACGATTAGCAGCCACAATTAATTACCCAATGTTGCCAATCTACCGTCCATTTCAGGTTTTCACGACCAAGTTGGGATCATCAGTACTGTTAGCTGTCAGCTCATGTTGGTGCGAGTTGATGATGCGCGCTTCAGAAGCTTAGCCTAATTGCGAATCCCAGTGTCGAAGGAATTGGTGGATTAAGGAAGAAGTACAGATTAGACGAATCGAGATCGCCATGGACCGTACTGTTTTCTTTCTTTCGTTTCAGCACCACTTGACTATCTACCCGTCTCACAATGTGGGAGGGACGCGATCACGGACCGTCTAGTCATCCATATGCCATCCTACGGCTCTAGCCCCTCCAGTTCTCGCCGTCTCACATGATCGCTACACTCCTGCCAGCTTATCCATCGCATATACCAACACTCAATGATTGCAATCAAAACCATGCCACAACCAAGCCCCATCCAGATCCCATCAAGTTGCAAATTAGGACCACCAAGCTCCAGCCACATGGCAAAAGGAACTGCCGCAAGATAATTAACTGCCATTACTACCCATGCAGCCACAGACTGTCGGCCGAGACCTCTCAGTATGGCGTTGCAGCCGCTAATAACCGCATCGATAATTTGGAAGGTGGCGAGGGTCAGCGTTGCCCGCATCGCCAAGTTAACCACCTCTGGGTCATTAGAGAACAGGGGAGTCAGACGGTGACGCAGTAAATAGATGATTAATCCATCAAAAACTCCAATACTCGTGAAAATGATGGCAGAAAGCGCCGCTTCTCGCCTTGCCAGTCGAGTGAGACCTGCGCCGATGAATGTGCCCATACGCGTGCTGATGGCAACACCCACTGAGAAAGGAACGTGCCATGAAATAATGGAAATGGTGATGAGAATGGTCTGCGCAGCAAGATGGTTCGTATCGATATACGATGTACTAATCGTGAGAATCTCAAATGCCAACCACTCCGCTATATTGACCGCTGTTCCGGCAGTTGAAAGATTGACCAATATGCCCCACGACTGGAAGGCCTGTCGTGACCAGCCACCCCAGCATTTGAACGACCATTGGCCAAAGACGACAATGTAGAGATATAACAGCAATGGTCGGAGATTATTAGCCAGGGACTGGGCTAGGGCGGCACCGGGTAATCCCATATCGAGCTTCATGGCGAAGAGCCAGCTGAGAAATGCATTGATCGGCGTGCAGATAAGAAGCACTATGGTTCCCGCTTTAAAATCTCCCTGAACTTGGAGGAACCGCTTGCCTGCTTCGAAAAACGCATATCCAGGCAAACCAATAAGACTCACTTGCAGGAAAACACCAGCCTTGGCGGCTAGATGCGGTTGGTTGACGACAAAGGGCAGAATCCGAGGAGAACATATCCAAAACGCCCCAATGGGAATCATGCACACAGTCATCAGAACAACCATACGCTGAACATACAAGCCGACGTTGGTAAGGCGACCCGATCCATAGGCTTGGGCACAAAGCGTATCAAGAGCTGTTGCCATGCCTTCCAAGATGCTATAACCGATAATATTCATCGTCGTAAGTCCAATGCTTGCGGCACCAAGGTCGTCGGGACTAAGGTGTCCCGCAACGATGGTCGTGATAACGGTGGCCGAGTATTGGAGCAGATATGTTATGATCAAAGGTGCCGAGTACCTTGTGATGAGCCATAGTTCTGACCAGATGGTGTTCTCGCTGTCGACATTTGAATCACGCTCATCCTCTGGTTGCCTTGGAAGTAGCGGTGATGTTTCTTCTCCAGAACTGCGAAGCTCACCGCGTCGAATTTCTCTGACCATAATGAATAGATTTACCTCTGCGTTGGACTCTCCTTGAGTATGACAAAGTATGAATTGGACGACAGGGAGGCACCTATATCAGGTTGTGAACGGTAGTGATGAATGAATGGCAAGCCGAACCACAGAACGCGTCAATTTTCCTTTCTGTGAAACCTGTACTACCGAGGCTAACCTTCACTACAAGCGTTGTTAGCTGTTCAATGTTGGCTCACAATGCAAAGCAGTGGATCTTTCCTCAAAGCCAACAAAGCTAGGTTGGGGGATGACAAGCACTTCGCAATTATGGTCCAATAATTCATTGAGATGATGGAAGAAAATAGGAAAAGGTATGCCAACAGCAAATCGTGGCGTTCTTAATGAGCGATGAGACAAACGTGAGTCACCCGGGAAACCTCGAAGAAATTACATAACCCCTCATTAGATTGGCGCATAGTCGAGAAAATTTATGAGTGGGTGTCGTCGGCTTTGTGATTATGCCGAAGCACGGTGTCTGGGTTCAATTGATGATCACCAAAACACATGTGCGGTTGTCCACACATATGGAAGCCAGAAGTTGCCAAGAGGGAATCGGACAGGTCCCAGAAAAGATGCAATGCCTTAAATAAGCATGCGGCGGTTCGAAACCTCACCACTTCGAGTTCCCGGGGGCGGGACGACTTGAACAAGCATGCGCCGACACACATCGGATAATTAGACGCGCCACCGCCACTGGACATCTGTTATTTATTCACAAGGCCAATTCGGCTTTTCTCCTTTTTTTTTTCTCACTCAACAAGTGCAGGTTTCAGATTGAAAAGCCCGGAATACAAGCCTAGCACTGACTCAATTACTGCCTTACCAATAAACTCGCCAATAATGCCATTCAAAACCACGGCAAAATTTGTCGAGCTGCAACACGACGTCAAGCTCCATGTGGTTCTTTCAACTCCAACCACAGAGTCTCTGAACGTCAACAACCCCGGAGACCCGACACTCATTTTTCTTCATTTCTGGGGAGGTTCTGTCTCTACCTGGTCCCACGTCAATTCTTTAGTTGCCAATCGCTATGCAACATTGAGGCTGGATTTCCGAGGGTGGGGAGAATCGACAGGCCCAAATGAGCAGAACGCGTATT
Source organism: Mariannaea elegans (assembly GCA_930272665.1). Taxonomy (NCBI): domain Eukaryota; kingdom Fungi; phylum Ascomycota; class Sordariomycetes; order Hypocreales; family Nectriaceae; genus Mariannaea; species Mariannaea elegans. The sequence continues at coordinate 64,289 of CAKNEU010000102.1, forward strand.
CAACCAAAGACCTCGCCGATGACGTTGAAGCCGTCATAAAACATTACAAGCTGTCAAATTTCGTTATTGTCGGTCACTCAATGGGAGCCAAAGTCGCGCAAATTGTGGCTGGGCGGAATAGAAATAACGGTCTTCGTGGGCTATTTCTAGTTGCGCCTGCACCACCAACGCCATTGATCCTGCCGCCAGACATGCGCGAGCAACAGATTCATGCGTACGACGCCATTCAGAGCGCAGAGTTCGTTACTCGCAACGTGCTCTCTACCGGCTCATTATCAGATCAGAGTGTGCAGGCGGTCGTCCAAGACATGTTGAAAGGCAACCGGTGGGCACGAGCGGCTTGGCCGGAGTATGGAATGGCCGAAAACATTCTTGACCTGGCCAAATGTATACACATCCCTGTGTTTATTGTTGCAGCACAGAGCGATTCCGTTGAGGCCCCTGAGAGGGTGAAGGCTGAACTTTGCGCAACTATCAGTACCGCTAGTCTGGTGGTGCTTCAAGGCTCCGGTCATTTGATACCTCTAGAGGCTCCAGAGGAACTTGGTAGACACTTAGAGAGCTTTATTCGCACTCTAAAATGATGGTTCTGCTTATGAATCAGGTATACCGATGTATTTTTATTCCTCTGAGCTCTCTTGCTTTCCTGCTCATTATTTCTTCTTCATCGTTGCTGACATCATCGGATGACCACACGGTAAATCCAGGTCGACAATAAAACTTATAAAAAGGAGGAGACAAGAAGTAGAAAAGACTAGAAGAGTCTGAGGTTTTTATTACGTTTAGAGAGCTCTGATAGAAAGAGGCAGGATTAAATAGTACAAGACATATGTGAAAAATGAGAAAAGAAAATACACCTCCTTGACAAATGTGTGATTTATCACATTCAAGTCGCAAATGCTCACCCGAAACCACGGTTTTCGCCATCAGTTACACCCAGGTACCCATACTGTGTACAGTAATTACTGCGAGGGTGTTATATGTCCCATGGGCAGTGCCTCTGTATCTGAAGCTAGTCGTCGGTGCTCCTTCGGTAGACGGAAGCCTAGGTGCTTCAGGTAATTGCCAGGGAACCAGATGCTGTACAGCACGACAACCAAGAAAATTGGCAAGCAATCGAAAACATAAAGACTAGGTTACGAAGGTTAGTATTGGTTCAAAAGGAAATGCACGATAATATGTACAGGGTGACTTACTACCACTCTTCTTGTTGCGTCGTGCCAGTCTTACCCTCAGAGAACTCAACCATTCGGAAGACCGATCGAATCTGTTGGGCTTCTATTAGCCTTAACTAATCTAATACTTCAAAGTTCATCCACTTACCAAGATCAAAACACATGATGCATTCACCACCCAGAGGAGCGTGGTCCAGTCTGTCTGGAATCCATGTTTTGCTTTGTTCATTCTCGCAAAGTCTAGGTCCACTTTCCTTGATGCGAAGTGAAACCTTGCGGCAGAAATGCTAAAGAGACCGAAGCCTGCGAGCTGCACGCCAACGCCAGCCACACCCAGATCCTTGCCTAGATTTATCTTTTGCTTCGCATTTGAATCGGTCGGGTCCGTTCCAGAGATCAGTACCGCAGCAATAAGCTGGAGAAAGAGCGATACAACGTCAAATCCGACAAAGATGAGAGTGATGAACCTTGCTAGTAACAGTGTCAGCTGTCTTCAACTTCAGGCGGGTCATCGTCAGCACTCACGAGGAACCCAGACGAACCGAATCGTCCTTAACTCTGGTGGCACAACCCAAAAGACGATCCTTGAAAATATAACGTAGATGACTCCAGCCATTAAAACAGGGGCAAGAATCACAAGGGTAAACTGAATCACGTATGGGGTTTTTTTGGTCACATCTTTGGCTGAGACGACTCGAGCGGCATAGCCAACAACTTCCACTACAAGGGTGTCAGCGCTGTACAACCACGGATACGAAAATCACTCACTTCCGATACCCAATAACATCACGAGCCATACCCATGCCTTCTTACGGATAATATGAAACAAAGTAATGAGAAAGCATATGCCATATAGGCCAGCGACGACTCCAGCCAACGCTTCGGATGGGTTGTAAAGATAGTACGACTTAGATTCTGCCATGGTTGGGCGATCAGAGAAAATATTGCGTCGAGGTTTGGCTTTGGGGATGATGAATCTTAAAGACTCGAATTAGATTGATCTCATGGATAGCATATAGTTATATACAAACGGACGAACAAGCAACGGGGCCCTCAAACGCCGACATGACGCTGGTAGCGGCCGTAGAAGCCACTGCGCCATTGTCAGAAGGAGATAACATCCTCTGACGACCCTGCAAACGCCACATGGTTACCCCAGCCCATTGTTACATGCCAGGGCTGAAGTTAGTAGTCGGCGATTTTTACCTCAGAACGCCGGCCTCTTGACGGTTTCTAAGTCGGGTCGGAGGTTGTAAAGCGCCGTGATACGCAAGCGGCTTGTGGCGGAGTTCAGGCTATGCCTCGTTAGGAAAGGACCTGAACTGACCTCGCCCTGAAAGAACCTCTATTAGTTATTCTTCCCTGAAAACTCACAGCTAGCTCGCTGATATGGAATATCGTATGTATCATAAATTACTCTGTACCGAATAAATAAATTTTCATGATAAAGGGGCAATCGGAGATCACGGGGCTAATCAAATCGCCGGCGTAGCATTTACAGAGAGTCACAGTGGAGAGTGGAGCTACTGTCATAGCCAGACCACATCTCCTACACAATGAGGCACCATGAAGCCACACCATCATTCCACCTCAAAAATAGACAGAGTACTCTTCGTAGCCATGCCAATAATTGCGCTAATGATTTTTAGCATCATTGGTGGCAATAAGAGTCAAAGAAGTGCTTCAGCGTAACGTTTCTATCCTTATAAATACTTGAGCGCGCATGCTAAATCATTCCCTTTTAATACGTGTGGATGACGCACTTGTCCGCTAGCTGCTGACTTGGGGTTCTTCGGATTGACACCAATAATGAGTGAGTTCTGATAAAAAAGAATTCGAAGCTCCCCCGCTCTAAGGTAGTTTGTGCCGTCTTTCCTCGCGTTCAATCACCCTTTTGCCCTTCGTCCAAGAAGGGCAAAATGCAAGCGTATGAGTGCCCTGCACAAATATTCTTAACATTACGCATATTACCTAGCTTCCACCAAAACCATCACACGGTAATGAAAAGTAATGCAAGACCATTCAATTGGATTCAGCTGGGCCCACCTTATACCATCTCGTACCCCCTGTTGCCCACACCCTCATCCTCCCGAGGAATATCGATTTGGTGCTTGCGCCCTCGCCACTTGCCTAAAACATCTAAAGGGTCCAACAAAGAGACAATGAAATGCCGCTTGTCTTGCCAACCGGTACCCTTCACTTCCGTCACCCCATCGCGAGCAAGATACATGGTGGCATCAGCAGGGAGATATCGGTGCGGGTGCAAAATGTTCCACATAACCATATTGACGAGCATGAGGGTCGCCTCGAAGAAGAGGAAGTACCACTCGTAACGAATAATTGGTGAGATGCCCGAGAGATCATCTAACTGGTGCCAGTCAACGCCTTCGCTTCCAAAGTACTCGACGGTGCGGTATACAGTCCGCGCCATAATGAGCCCTGCGCTGGTATAAAGCGCTGCGAGAGGGTGCTTGATATTTCGCACACTGGCAAGACCGGCTTGCGCGCATCGCCAGTGGAAATAGGCGGCCAGACCAAGGAAAGACACGATGACCAATAGCTGGAGGGTTAAGGATGCTTTCATGAGAATACCTCCTGCTTTGACATTGCTTCCCTCTGGATTAGAGACAAAAGAAGCGCCCAGCCCATTCAGTAATTCCACTATGAGGGAGATGAAACCGAACGTGGCAAGAACCCTGTCTGGGTTTATAGGGGAGAGATATGGAACATAGGCGAGGACGCGGCCAAGGATGTGGTAGTTTGCCAACTCGAGAAGGGGCCTGGAAGTTAATCATTAGTTTAGTGATATGTTCGCTATTCACGAATCTAGGAAGAAAGGTGTAGACGTACGGACTGACGGCGATCAAACAGACGCTCAAGACAAAGGGAACGAGGTCGCCATAATGCCCAAAGGCACCATAGACTCGCAATGCATATCCTACCGCAAAAAGAAAACCGCAGGCGAAGAAGAGGGCTGTAACTTTAAAGTACTTGTAGCGACTAAGAACAGACGAATGTGAGATATGATGCGAGGCAGGTAGGAGAGGGACTGGACATAACTCACTAGCATTGCCAGAAATGTATTATCATTGAAATGGAGTAGGCCATGCAGAAAAAGAGGGCGGCACCCTTATTCGGGCCATAAAACCATAAGCTACCGTCAACTGAAAAGAAAACGGGAGAGTTAGCTCAATTGGAGAGTTAAAGAGTTGGGAAATAGGAGATCTCTAGGTGAAGGCTGGAATCTTACCGTAACTACCATTGGCCATGATGAAGAAGAAAAGGGAGGACTGGAAAAGGTACAGAAAGAAAAAGGCCTCTGAGCTAGATGGTGTTCGTCGTAGTTTGGTGAATACCAGGTGTCTGGATTATGATCCAAGTTGGACCGAAAGATTAAAAGTGGCTTGTCTTTGAACCAGTTCCTGAGTTTTCAAACTGGAGGGAGGGTTGGTTTATATGCTCGTAGTTTGCCCTTCGATTCAGCGCCCTGCTTTATCGTGCTCCAGGTACGTGACGGTACGTTAGCGTGATATCTGCCTAGGCGAAAGTTGTGATGGTATTTCTTGAAAGATTGATGTACGTCGTCAATTATTGATACTGATGCTTCTTATTTGATAACTCGGGAGTAATAACAAAAATGTAAACAGGGGCAACCGGGAGACATGCCCGGCCAAGGAGTCGCCGCCTCCGAGACCTCCGTTTTTAGTACCCACTTTACATGGCTTGAAGAGCAGTTCCCGGCGGCCTCGGCCGCCGGAACCCTCAGTCATCTTTAGGGAGACCCGAATGTCACTGCCTGGTGCCGCTCCCCATAAAACTGTCTTGGTGGAGTATGAAGTGTTTTGAGGGTCTCAACGGGTTACAGAATTTTTTTGGGTAGAGTATAGTGTCGAAGGCGGAAATGATTATCGTGTTGGAGTACGTAACTTATCATTTAACATAACGTATGGAGTAATCCCCGATGCACTATGGTATCTTGCTGCTCTTCTAGGTGTTTTGAGTACAGGATACGAAGGTCGTGCTTCCGACCTTGCCCGTGTCATTCCCGCCGGCGGCCGTGGCCCCCGGAAAATATGGGCTAGCATCAAGGAGGAATCAGGGCCCATAATTATGTAAGCTTAACCACGTCAGCTTTGTCGTGTTCGCTGCGGCTGGTTCCAGGCTCAGACATAATTTTCCTAGATCGTCCATTATTGTCCGACTGAAAGCTACCCAACTCTTCATGGTATTCTCTAGAAACAATCGGGAATGTTTTTAGCCACATTTCCTTGTCTGTAATACACAGGACCATTCGGGGTGGGGTGTGTGTGTTTCGAGATCTGATGATGGAAGACACCACAGAAACTCAGCATGATCGGGTCCGAGGAGATCTTTCTCGCGTTCCAGCGGTGAGTCAAAGCCTCAAACATGTACTCAAATTATTAAACTAATTACATAGTTTCTAGTGTGATAACTGTAAGGACCGAAAGGTACGTTCGAAACGCATGGATCTATAAACGGAGGTGCTAGTAGTTGATGCTGACCTTCCCTCTACCAAGATCAAATGTGACCGCGGCAAACCATGCTCCAGTTGTGTAACTGCGGGTATTCATTGCCGTGTCACAAGATTGAAGCCAGAGAAGCGTCAGCGAATCGTCATATCAGCAAGATATGATGAGGCACTTGAACGCGTTGATAATCGACTCCAGGAGGTCTTGGTATCAGTCAAAGCGCTCCAGCGTAATGGGGTACATGACCCCAGTTTGCAACAAAGGAATCCTCAGCGGGCCTCCGACTTCCCCGAAGGCAATTCTGATCGCTTTGCCTCAGCTTCGTCAAGTGAAAGGTATAAAGGTGATACGTCATTTGACGCTCAAGTTCGACAAGCGGCAGGAAATCTAGGTGCCCTTGTCAGCCATCTGCCACCACAAGCATCTGAACACGGCCGATTAGTATCGCATACGGCCCAACAAGTTCTGGACAGCTGTGCTAAGTCTGACGCGTTTCCCCTACAAATGCGGATTGAGTGCCTTCCCCCCTTTCTTGAGCAACATCCTGAGTTTGAAGAAAATACGCTCCCGCCGAGCGATCCCGTGCTTAGACTCCTGCGGCTCGTTCAAAATGAGAAGCATCGCTTCTTTGTTGACGCTGCTGTTATTGATGAGCAGCAGTTTATTCATCTTTGCCGCAACGTCTTCTTTGCTATCAACCCTTATACGATCCACACCTGGAGTATTGTCAATACCGGATTATTCTATCTGTTCCTCGACCTCGAATCCCATCGTTATCCAGAAATTGGTGTGGACGCGCATGAGATCGACAAAATTATTGAAATTTTGGCTATAAACGTGAGAGCCTCAGTTGAAAGTTTCCGGGTATGCCTAGAGCCATCTCTTGAGGCGTGCCAATCTATGGCACTATTGGTCAGTGAGCGAAAACCGGGAAATTCCCTTGCTGATACTTGCTAGGGAACATTTTGCATGAAATCTGGACAAATCACCAGATCTTGGAACCTATTTTCGGCGGCTTCGAGGATGTGCCTTGACCTCGGCTTCCATAGGTTACCGCACAACGCTGAAGGTCGCGATACGTCAATAAAGCGTAGGGTGTTTTGGCACATCTACATAGCGGATCACGGCCTGGCACTCACCTTGGGGCGAACTCAGTCAATTCACCACTATGACGTATCTACAGACCATCTGATGCATCCCACCGATTTGGCAGGGATACCTGGCAAGATTGCCACTGCCGCGCTCGAGGTTGCAATACTCGAAGGTGAAATACTGATACATTTTTTCTCAGCATCTGGTCACAGAATACATCTACAGGGCCGTGCCTACAAAGCTAGAGAGTTTCGTAGTAGAATACGACAAATTGAAACCGAACTCAATAAGGTCAGTAAATCTCGTTGCCTCAACTGAATCGCCCCAAATTGCCCCTCGCTTATTACGTCACCAGACACACGACACCACTTCAGATTCAACCTTCTGGGGCTATTCACAAATTCTTAATATTATTGTTCACTCACTATATACTGTAGTTTGTACTGCAGTTGCGTCAGGCACCCCTGGCCAAGAAGCGCATGCCTGCGCAGATTGCGCTGCCCATGCTCGTCAAGCCCTTACGTGCCTCGTGGAAGCGGGCAATGAAATGAAAGACACAGAACCCAGGGGTTGGGCTATGTTCCTAAATGCGTAATCCTCTCTATCTACTAGGAGTTCTGTCAATATGCTAATATCTCCACCCTATCAGCACGCTGGCCTTAGCACCTTTCACTCCATACCTGGTTCTCGTAACACACGTAGTTACCGAATGTGCGATCTCAGACTTGGATCTCCTCAGCTCAGTTAACGCGGTCCTGGAGCCCGTTTCAGAAGTATCTCCATTCGCTCGACAGGTTTTTGGAACTTGCAAAAAGTTACATCAATTTGCAGATGTCATGGCTCGTCGATGTTCAGAAAATAGCCTAATACAAGCGACTCTGCCAGACCAAAATACCTTCACAGACTCCTCTGATTCGGATTCTTTGTTCCTCCAGGACTCCTTAGCGCCTGCAGACGGGTCCGACCCAACTATGTCCTTAATAGACTGGCCTATGATGCCAGACGATTTGGATATGGACGCCATGTTGAGACATGTATGAAGTCGTTGCAGATATATGTGTTACGGCAGTTCTGACTTTTAGCTTCCTCCTTTCCTATCAAAGTCTAGTCAGTCCGCCTCAACATCTTGGAAGTAGTATGTCAGACGGAGAAATAGGTAGGACGGCGGGGCAACAGGAGCTCTTGATATCTCCGCTATTTATATGATAAGAGCGTGTTTATGCCTCAATTGCGCGTACTAGGGACTAAGGAGTCGGCCTCAGGAAGATGACTTTGTCAGCCTATCGTTATAGCATATTAGGCTTCAATAGCTTGTCATTGCAGTGATCAGTATCATCATCATAGTCGTTTATTTCCTATGCCTCAAAACCCTAGTCCTAGAATATCCCATTGTTCAAGTTGATCAGTAGGATCTGTGATGTCTATGGTGTTGTGCTGGCTGTGATGTATGACACCTTCAGGTCATTTCGCCTGACAGTATTCAACCAGAGCTCAATCGATCATGATGTCTCTACTCAGATGATGTCCTTAGTTTTGAACGAACTTGAGCTACTTTAATATAACGAGCGCTGAGGAATCCATGCCTGGGCAGGTAAATATCCAGCCTCTATAGCTCGGAGAATTATATTAGCACTCAGAAGGAACTCTTTCTGATTCCTTAAATATTTCTCTGATACGGCGGCAGAGCTCGTATCTTGTTGTGATCGATTTGCCGCAAAGCTAAGGACCGATGATTAGTAGCCTCTCATGTCTGTATCATCTCACCAAATCCCTGTGCCATATTTGGAATCTTCCAATTACGGAAATTATGTATTTATGACGTGCTAGACCTGTTGATACACTGTTTGAGTTTTTGCGTAAAGGCGTCGGGTCATATAACAATCACAGGGATTTCCAAAGGTTCAATACTATCGTTCTATTTAGCTCCGCGCAGTTTACCCAGAACGATAAATCGAAAGTACCAAACACGGGATAAACTACTCTTGAAGATCTGGCCTGCATGCTAAAATTAACAGTCAAGTATTGTACCCCCAAGCTAACTCTCGAGTGTACGTATGCTTGCCTCCAATCTGTCGTCAAAGCCAGAACTTCGACACCGGAGCCCCATCGGCAGAGTTTTGATGCCAGCCCAGATCCTGAACTTGTCAAGTGCAACGACTCTCACATGCGCTTCATCGATTCTCTTAATCGAATGTTTGGAATTCTTGGAGTAAAGTTGGGATCCCAGACAGAGGGATGGTTAAGATGACTTGAGGTTGGATGGTATTCATGAGCGGCTACCTAGAAATAAGTTTGATGTGCTTGTGACTGCTGCTTTCAAGAATGGGGAGAGAGAGGAGGGTTCTAATGGATCAAGTAACTAGAACGCTAATTAGGGGCTCTAGGGTTCCCTCTCATACGACAAAAAGGATAAAAGTAGCCAGAAGAGGAAGTAAAAGTAGACACAGTACAGCGTGAGGGGCTAGGCCTGAGTAAGATCCTCTCGCGAGCTATAACACCACTGAGGACAAAGAGGGCATCGTTACCGAGCAGCGTATGCCTCAGTTAGCGAACGAATGAAGATACTTCCAGGTGCTGGGTTATAATATATGCCTTCATTGATATCTAGTAAGCCAGTTATGCTGGCATACTCTTTACGATATTCCTTTCAGTCATTCTCATTTTGTCTTCCCGCCTTGGGGAGACCACCATCCAATTGCTGGGCACCTTCCACTCCGCCAAACCAACTAATGCGATCCTTCGTAAAAATTTCCACCTTGGGCCTCAATGCAGTTTGATGAAGGCTGAAGTCATCTACTGTGCCGATGCGTAGAATGCTTAGTCCTGGGGAGTTTGATCCAACGCGATACATGAGAGTCCCGCAAGTAGAACAGAAATAATTGGCCATCTCCCCCTTCGAAGCGATAGTCTTTGACTGACGGAATATTTTCAAGTTATCACGTCCACGTAGGTGCTTGAGATGGGTATCAGCAACAGTAAAGTTGGATGCAAACATAGATGCGGTGATCTTGCGGCAGTCGGCGCAGTTGCAGACAAACGTGTTGACAAGGCCAGGACCCTTGGTAGGCTACATGAGATGCAGTGTTAGAAGAGGTGAATTGATTGAAATTCGTTTTAGGGAGAGTGGTAAAATATAAACTAAAGGGAGGAATCGCCAACTGCCAATTACATACAAAAGCTAACTGTACAGCACCGCAAAAGCAGGTGGCTGTCGCTTCGTCGTCCGTAGACCAGCCATCAGTGGCTCCACCAGAAAGTGGAATGTAGGGTTTAGATGTGTCCGCGGTGGCAGCCATAACTGCCAAGTTTAAGTTGCAATTGATCGAATTTCTGTTTCTTAGTGGTCGTGGATGTGAATTGAGAGTGGAATGACTTGCCTTGAGGGGGATTGGGGCATGCTTTTAAGTTGATCATACTCTAATCAATCAGACCCCATCTTCATGATTTACTCATGCGATATCTGTAGCAGGTCGGCTACAATGACGACACTGGGTCGTAAGTTGAAGGGTGGCTGGCTAACTACGGAGTTGCGGAACGGAGTATCGGAACCGCGTCCGTCGCTGAGGGCAAGTGACGTATTCGTCACAAGTCCGTAACTCCGTGGTTCCATGATAGATATGGAGATCGATGGAAAGGCCTCTAAAATATAATTGACCACGTTCAGCTAGCTTTAAGAGACTATGCCATTCAGTCAATACATTCAATAGCTTGAGGGTACCTAAGTAGTTGATTTTTACATACTGTAACTCAAACAAAAACATACTTCAAGCGACATTCAGCTCGACTCCATTTTATTGTTCCAACCTAGTTATCACATTCACTACCCATAATTATCACCATGAGCTCCATTACGGCCCCTCCATCTGAAACCAGACTATTCAAGCCCTTGAAAGTCGGCAATGCCACATTGCAACACCGCATAGTCTTCCCTCCCCTAACCCGTTATCGAAATGATGACGAGCACGCCCCACTTCCTTTGATGCAGAAGTACTACGCCGACCGGGCTTCTGTACCTGGGACCTTGGTTATTTCCGAAGCAACGGCAGTATCTCATTCTGAAGAAGGACATCGAAATAGCCCCGGGTTCACCAGTGATCGCCAGGCCGTGGCCTGGAGGGCCATCGTGGAGGCCGTCCATTCTAAAGGTTCCTTTTTCTTCCAACAGATTTGGGGCATGGGTCGGGCTTCAGACCCTGAATATATGGATGAGCGCGGTTTTCCTTACAGGTCTAGCAGCCCTGTCGCCATGGATGGCACTAGCGCCACACCTAGGTCTATGACGGAACAAGAGATTATAGAACTCATCAGCAATTTTGTTGATACCGCCAAGAGAGTCATCGCAGCCGGCGCGGACGGCGTCGAAATTCATGCGGCGCACGGGTATCTTCTTGATCAGTTCCTCTCAGACAATGTAAACAAGCGTACCGACAAATGGGGTGGTTCGGTCGAGAATAGGGCTCGTCTGACACTGGAGGTCATCAAGGCAGTTGTTGAAGCTATCGGTGCCGAAAAGGTGGCAATAAGGCTCTCCCCGTATGCCGGCTTTCAGGGGGCTGAGAAGTCCGATATTCTGGGACAATACACATATCTCATCAACCAGCTCAAGGATATGAATGTTCGCTTTGCCTACCTCTCGCTTGTTGAGGCGACTGGCGATCCTGCTGCTCTCATCTTTAATGGCAAGGAGGTCAACAAGGGCAAAACCTTGGACTTCATTCTCGAAGCTTGGGATAACCTCTCACACCAGTTCTTGTCGCGGTTGGCTATCAACCGGATACAGCCGCCTGGGCAGTGGAGGGGCATTACAGGAAGTGGGACGTACTCGTCGGCTTTGGCAGGCACTTCCTCGCAAATCCAGATCTAGTATTCCGAATTAAGAACGGAGTCCAACTCAACAAGTATAATAGGTCAACATTCTACATTAACAAGTCGGAGGTTGGGTACAATGACTACCCGTTCAGCGAGGAGTATTTGACGGCCCGAGAGAAGAGAGATAGCGGTATGCTTCTAGCTGCCGTGGAGACTGCTGTCTGAGTGACTTTTTTTTTTTTTTTTTCCCGAAGAGAGCTACTATTAGCATTCATATAGATTCATAGACTTTAGAGAAAATAGAAAGATTCTAATGCATATGTTTTTTGCTAAGTATAAAGAGAAGTGAAAAACGCTCGTATGAAAGATGAATGTTGATCGTAAACCCATAAAATAATCTACAATATGAGGATAAAGGGCTTCTCGTTCAGTTGTTACCTCAAACACCTCAAATTCAGAATTGTCTTCTTTCAATACCATTTCCTGAACATCTAGAGATCGATAAGCTCTGACCCCGTTTCTAATAGTATTTCTACAACTTTCTTGGATTGAATTGACTCGTTTTTAATCTTGAGAATGCAACTCTAAGATAGCAGGTGTGAATCAGGTATCGACTGTCGACCCACTATAGCATTAGTACAGTAGTAGCTTAGTAAACGTACATCACAGTGAAAAGTGGTATTGGTGACGATCGCCCAGCGGCACGACCGAACGGACTAACGGAACTCCGCAACTCCGAAACCCCGATGAGCAGCGCAAGTTCGGAATTTCAAGTCGTTTCGATCTGAATTCTTCAAACACTTCCATCCCACAGGCTCCCAGGTGCTAGTACCTACATGAAGAGCAGCTAACTTTAAATTCTTGGGACATTGAGATTTTACTACCGCCATGACCCCAGCAGATACAAGCCTGTCTCCGATCTCCGAACCTGGTGCTCCCGAAACTCCGCTTTCCACCAGGCGAACTCGAAAGCAAGTCTCGCGAGCCTGTGATTTGTGTCGTGCTCGAAGAATCAGATGCGATAATGGACAGCCCTGCAAGGCCTGTCGTCAGAGAGGCGCACCGTGCACCCACAAGGGTGACGATGAGCCAAGAACGTTGCCAGCGGCGCTCAGGTTCGTCCCTCATTCAAATACATCATTATTTGATCAATGAGCGTTTAACATATCTTATATTAGGGAAATCGATAATTTAAAATTACGAATTAAGGACCTCGAGGCCGAAGTCTCAATGCTGAGGCTCCAACAAACCCAGCCGACCGCCATTCCAACACCTAATGGCTCTTTGGAGTCGCAAAATTCACCGCTTTATCATCAACAGTCTCGTTCGTCACGAGTCATTTCATCCTTCTCGTCTCCTTCAATCCCGAGGCCCCAGTGGGAAGGCATTCATGTGGCTACTGCTGGGTCAGATCAACCTTCGTATTATGGGCCAGCATCATCATTCTATCTAGTCAAGCGGATTGGGGGCTACCTTGGAAAAATGCTGAAGCAACCATGTTCCGACCAAAGTCTGCAACCTCGTGGCGCCAACACAAATCCCCATACGAGCAACGACGCAGATGGATATGAAGGAGAAGAGTCTGGAAGCGCAAGGGCAGGGAGAACCCGGGACAGCAGTGAACATTCAGGGGCCTTGAGCCGAACACAAGAAGAATCACTGCTGCGATTATTCTGGGAAGGATATCATTGCCTCTTACCTATCATCGATGAGGTGGAATTCCGGAGGCACTACGCCTCGTTGTGGGAACCCTCACGGCGGTCTCGGAGCCAGTCACCTCTCGTTGATATCATCCTTGCCTTGTGCCTTCAATACGGTTATGCCTTCATTCCGAAGCAGGGCAGTAATCAAAATTCCAATCGTGTTGGAGAACCTGATGATGCAGCAGTCGCTGGACGGTGGTATTACTTGCGCGCGCAGTCGCTATTGACGGCCGATCTTGAAAGCCCGTCCATTATGACGGTGCAGTGCTACATCTTTATGATCTCTTATCTTTGCTGCGCATCTTTTGGGAATATGTGTCACATCATGGAAGCCCAAGCAGTCCGGACTGCTCAAGTCCTGGGTCTACATCTGGAACCTCCTATGGACTTACCCCTTGGAGAGAGAGAGCTGCGTCGGAGGATTTGGTGGGTGCTTTGGACTCTCGAAGCCAAGACTTCTACGAAGTTCGGCCGCCCGCTTGTTGTTGACTGGGCACAAGTTACTGTCAATATGCCCTCCGATCGCCTGGATGCCGCGTCGTATAATGGTGCGACTCTAGGGTTTTACGGATCTGACGTTACCTGGCTTACCTACACCATTCAGAACCAGAAACTATACCGCATTATGGTTGACATTCACGACGTGTTGTTTTTCAAGTGCGGAGAGGTAATCGACAAGAATGCGCTCGCATGCATATACCACGACGCAGAGGCATTAGAATCATGCGCCAGGGTCCTGGCCACCAAGCTCCCAACAATAAGAGACTGGGCTGCCAGTGTCCCTTCCGGCTTAAAGCTGGAGCGCCGTAGCGGTGGCGAGTCTTTCTCGACAGACCGCTCTGCCCTGAATATTGAAATCCTCGCACCAACCTGGCTCCAGCGGCAGCGAATCTGCCTAGAACTTACCTACCATAGCATGGTCATAAACCTCACTCGTCCTTTCATCACGTTTTACTCGCATCCAGACACATATACGCCCATTGCGGAGCGTCATGCCACTACCTGCGTTGACCATGCCGTCTCTTACACGCTCATTATGCATCAGGCTGTCACCGAAACAGATCTTCTAAGTGGCTGGTCAGATTACTTCAGTCTTCAGTGGAATGCCGCTATCACTATTGTTGGCTTCATTCTCGCGTATCCCGTTCACCCAGCTACTCCAAGGGCGCGACAGGTTTTGGAGAAGGCTATAGCAGTGTTCGATATCTTTGGCTCGAACTTTTCGGTGAGCGCTGACGCTGCTTCGATTACGAGGGACCTGATCTTCAAGGCGGATTTTCTCGCTGGATGTCTTGGGGGAGGCGTAACCTTAGCTTCTGGATCAGAGGCTACTCTTCCATCAACCTCCGCCACAAACACTTCGACGCCTTCTATCGTTAGTGATGACCTGGCGTGGCTCGACCCCAGTCGGCAAGATGACACTGGCCAGTTTGGCCAGTTCATGGACTGGGCACTGTCGGTAGACAGTTTCAATAGCTTCGAAAAGTTCTTTGACACCAATAACCCGGCGGATCCATGGGCATTCGGACAGTCATAAGAACAGGGCGAGAAGCGTCTCTTACGTGATCGAAGATTTGATCCTGCCCTTGGTGACCACGGATTCTATAGCCCTCTGTCACGAGCTCGTTATGCTCATATGGTAGTGCAATGAAGCTGAAGTTCCGAGATGGTTGGATGTAGTTACATGTTTCCCCAAATGGACCTAGCTGTATATCTTGCTCAGCAAAAGCGACTATATGTTTTAAAAACCGCGATTTCTGTAGGGTATCACGTTTATATACGTAAACGTCAAAGCATCTTGGGTGTTTAGCCCCCTTAATTGCTACCCTTGGAGTCATCATCTTCACCATTCAAAGACACACTAGCATATATAACTCTTATGCTGTCGTACGGGATTGCCCGGGACCTAGGTAAGGTAACCTAGATAGCCTGAGACAAGGAGGTCGCGAGGCTTGAGACCGGATACAGCCTCTTCCGAAGGCCTCAGAGAGGCCTTCGGCATCTAGGTAAGATAAATAGGAAGCCTTTCAGCCTGGTTAATTAGAAGAATTAAGCATCTTTCATTTATTTGACTGAATTATCGATCCGTTGGCTTAGTCGTGTGTGAATTGCACAACATATGCCCATGCACTTCTCTAAAGGTTTTAGTATGGTGGTATAAGCTACGTAGACGTGCGTGGGAGTTGATGTTTTCGCTGCTCCTACATTAAATATATTAAATCAAGTTCTTTAAGAATGTATGAAATTGAACCGCTTGTTTGCATTGAAAGCAGCCTGACGCTAGTTAAATACATTTACATAACCCTGGAATGTTATAAGCCAGCCCCAACATCCGCTCTTAAGGTCGTCACGGGGGTATCAGCGAAATACTACAGTTCAACACTCATATTCTTAATAATACTTGTATATCGGCCTAAAAGAAGGTAAGTAAGCAGCGACTCGATTTTATATGAACCTGAACCAAAAAAAGCGCCTCGGGAGGGACTCGAACCCTCAACTTTAAGGTTAAAAGCCTTACACGCTAACCAATTGCGTCACCGAGGCTACCTGGCCGCAGCTTTCAGAAAAGAGGATCATAAAGGGTTTCATACGTAGGTTGTGGTTAGTGGACTAGCATTCCTGCAATTCGAAAAGCCCTTAACATCCCCACGGTGTTTTCAGGGACCCCAAGAGACCTCGCCATGTTAGCGCTAAACCGATTACCGCATTGAAGAGTTCTACCAGTTAATCGTTAGAGAGTAGTCAGCTTAATAAAGTCTACATCGCTTAACACCATGACACATCGCCATGGTTGATGCTTACAAACGCGACGAAGACCGATGATAAGGTCGGGGTTGATCGAATTGGAATAATGCATCGTGGTACGGTAAAGGAATATAGCCCTTAAATATAATTGCAATCGCAAAGAGCTCCATCGTTGGTGTACAATTATCTAGTGGCTGATCTTACATCTATCCTACAATACATCTTATAGCCTCTTTGTCCTAGTTATTACCTCAAAATCTTTATCTGATCGATTAGCGAGTTCTTTCTCAACCCATGTTTCTATGTTGCAAGCGGCGTTGAGAGGGCTCTCCAAGTGTAGCTGGAAAAATCCCTGCAAAAGAGAAGGAGTGAATGTGTTTTCCGGTATCTTGCTCGAGAACTGCACTGCGAGTTCTCGTATTTCCCCCATATCAAACTGGGACGTACAACCTAGATCAGGAGGGAACATGCGAACGAACATTTCCTCTGCGGACTTTTGGCTAATGTTGCCTAAAAAGACCTTCATATCCACGCGGCCGGGTCGAACCAAAGCACTGTCCAGCTGTTCCGGGCGATTGGTTGTCATAATTACAATTCGCCCTTCCTGAGATCCAACACCATCTAAAACATTCAAGAGTCCAGACAAGGTGCAGTTTGGGACGCTGTTGTTGTTGTCATGGCCATTCTTCTCCGTGCTGGATCGATCTACCCACACAGCGTCGATATCCTCGAGCAGAACAACGCATCGAGGTGGTATTTCTTGAAACATCTGCTCTAGATCGGCATCTGTGGCGACACTAGGAATTTTTACTTCGTACAGGTCGAGACCAAACTCTCCTGCGATTGCGACAGACAGCGACGACTTTCCAGTTCCAGGAGGGCCGTAGAAGAGGTATCCTCTGCGGTAAGGCATACTGCGGCTCTGGTATCGCATCTGGGTTTTAGGGTCGAGATAATTCCGGATGTCGACGAGAAGCTCATGTTTGAGGCTATTGTCAAAATGGACAGTCTCAAGGAGGCGAATTGGTTTCCGGGCCTTAGGTTTCCATGCAAGCCCATATCGGTCCCTCGAATAAATTATGACAAAAAATTGCGTTTGCCTGTCCCCATACTCGCGGCAGGTTTCGATGAATCGTTTGACAGGGTCGGCAGACCACCCAAAACAGCTAATGGTAATCTCCTCGCCTCCAATGCCATCATAACTTGGATCTGAGAATGAAGCGTTGAAGTTCTCAAAAGCCCTCGTCACAATAAAAAAGCTGCCTTGATCCCAGAGCCATCTTGTGTCCCAATGGGGACAGTATTGGGTTGAATGTCGAGTCTTCTTGAGTGCGGCAGCTCGGTCAGCGCCGGCACGTCCAACATCGGTGCGCCCGGTAAATGTTCGATAGTGCCGCGATCGATTGTCTTGAATCCACTTGACGATGCTCCTGTTAAGAGGATCCCCGCCTGGAATTGTGACAGAAGCTAGAAAGAATTGCCTAACCCAACCAAAGACCTCTCGCCAGCTACGCTGCAAGAATCTCCAGGCCGTGGGCAGAGTTCCGGCGATGGCAAGAAGTGACCCAATCTGGGTGATGTCAAGCTCCGACCATCGGTAGAAAACATCTCTCATTACACTGATTCCGTGACTCCATGGGTCAAGAAGATGATGGCCGGCTAAGGTCCCGGTATGTAGACGATACGACATGGTCTCGACGGCTTGAATACCGAAGCTACAAGCTCTGTGAGGATATCGCTCAGGGGATCAAAGCGGCAATTGTTGTTGGATATGCGTTCTAGCAACACTGAGGCATCAAGAAGAAGAAAGAAGCGGAGAAGCACCGTGACGAAAATAATTGAATCAATTACATCTAAAGGAGTGACATGAAAGGGAAGAATGAGAGCACATTGATTTGTCAAGTTCAGTGAAGGGTGGCTGCTTTTCCAAAGGAATCAGATTTTGGGAAAAGTTTTCCAAGCCTCGGTCAATGCGCCACAAGAAACGCCACAATTTGCGTCAGAACCACCTCTTGCCTTAACCTACTCAAGTTAGTCTCCCTTAACGCACTCCCACAAGTGCTAATGCCTTCATTTGCTGTAAATCTGATAGTCATGTAAAACGACTCTAAGTCTCAGTGAGAAAACGTAGAGAAACACTACACCGTATGAATAATTGTGCAAATAGTTCAAATAACTGCATCAAACTTTTATTTCTCTCATAACAACTGAAATGGGAATGAATATATAAAACTCGATATTGGTTTTCACAGCGAACAGTATTCTTAGTATTTGTACGTGCCATTTTCCAACTCCTTCGTTCGTCTTATTATTTCAATAGTTGTCAAAATCTCCTAGTAACATTCTATAGTTACTTTCAGAGTTTTATAACAACCTAAAAGAGGATTTGATTCTGTCTATTGTCAGCTCACTTGATGCCAAGGCTAGCTAGCTAACAGCCTTGATGGAGGCCGCGTGAGTTGGGAAGATAACGCTCCTGGATACTATTTCTTAGCGAAAGGATGTTGGAGGAGTGGGAGGAGAGACTTTGATGAGCGGTAAGGCCCTTGTGCCACCTTCTCTCCATTGGAACCACACACCGCTACGCCACAGGGCATAGAATAAAACTAATGAGACTGTATAGCTAAAGTAGAGTACTTAATCTTATATGAGCTTCCTTGCTATTTTATATGTACCCTTCTTCTTTCCCCAATCGCAGCCCAGTTTCCTACTTAACTGATCCCAGTGCTAGGCAAGACTGGCACGGGGATTGGGACGAATAAGAATTCCCCTCTAGTAGAACTTATTGACCTTAGCTGTATCGAATTGGTCCGTGGTACAGATAGGCACATCATGTTAACAGCATTGTAATCTTAGGTACAAGTAAATAATATTTATTTGTTCCTAGAACTGGGAGGGAATTAAAGAGCTCCTATGGTATGTTACGTGCCAGTAACAAGCTGTAATTATGTCCTTATACAAACATCATCTTGCCAGTAGACCTCCCGTTCCTCCCTGTCGCCACCACAATTATCATTGCCTTATCCGCCATTGGAACCTCTTTCATTTCGGGTTGGCTGTTCCAGGAACCGAGCATCTCTGACCTCGCTTCCCATTCTTCATCCGAGAGCCTGACATCTTTAAGTTCGTCGCCGTCAAGATAGACTCGTAGTGCACACAATTCGTCCTTCCGAGCTCTTCCTGAAATACGGACCATCTTGGCTTCTTTAGGGTCAAATTCCGGAGGATATACTGTCAATTCCGGCGATACCGATCCCAATTTCCTCTCCCCCTCGACGAATAAAATATCATCTGTCACTAGCGCAGGCGTCCTTGCGGGTGCTTGTCGCAGTTGACTGGCCTTTTCAAAAGCGTAGGCATAACGAAACAGGTTATTATCGTCATACGCCTTGGACGCGAAAGTCAAGTTGACGGGCATTCTTGTGTCAGCCATCACCCCCATTGGCACACTTACTGTTGGGATTCCCAACTGGCGGATTGCACAATTGCCATTCGAGTATAGAACCCCATTGCGCCATGCTTCAGCTGCGGAAACCTCATTCACATCTGCATCCGCTTTTCCCACGTCGCCGTTACACGGCCACACCACTGTATCCAGACCTGAGGCATCTAGCCAGTCTTCAAAATCCACTTTGCGGCTAGATTCGAGATTCTGAAGGGCTTTTTCCAGGCCAGGGATCTCGTAAGTACTCATGCGACCACCAGTGATGTGTGCGACGACGTCGGTATGGCGAACCAGTGGATCGTTGTTGTCGTACTTGTCTGGAATCGATCCTGGCGGGCGTGGGAAGATGGTCGCCGAGTCTACTTGTGCGAGACTGGTTGCCACCTTTGCATCGCCATTGTTGGCAAGAAAATCGTCCCACGCATATGCCATCAATTGGCACATGTCAATGTCGTTACGGTGAGGCGGCGCAGCAATGCTTTCTTCCCCGGCGCTGTTGGTGTGGTGGGAATCCAGCCTTTCAAACTTCGTCACTACGGGAAAATCGACCTCTTCCACGGTGGCACCAAGCCTTTCTAATATCTTGCGGGCATTCCTCCACAGATCGATGACGGACTCGCGAGTGTGTACTGTTCTTGCCGTTGGATCGGAAT
This sequence comes from Mariannaea elegans, assembly GCA_930272665.1. Classification (NCBI taxonomy): domain Eukaryota; kingdom Fungi; phylum Ascomycota; class Sordariomycetes; order Hypocreales; family Nectriaceae; genus Mariannaea; species Mariannaea elegans. Next base: position 84,401 of record CAKNEU010000102.1, read on the forward strand.
CGAGTTGCCCTATGTACATTTTTGGGACGCCGATTCTCTTACCGACAAGGGCTTTGGCGTCGGACAGGTCGTGGTAAGACTCTGGACGAACCGTATCGACGTCTGGGAGCTGGACAAATGGCTGCTCTCTCCAGAAGTCGCATGCCGTCTTTTCATCCTTCGTTACGATGACATCCAGCAGAGTGAACATGTCTTCCATGGTCCGCGTATGGGGCACAACAGTATCACATGTCGGAAAAAGTGGCCAATTTCCTCGAATTGATATAAGACCTCTGGATGGGGTGTAGGCCACCAAGCCGTTGTTCGAAGCGGGCGAACGACCCGATGATATCGTCTCTTCTCCCATCCCGAAAACACCAAAACTCGCCGCCGTCGCTGTAGCCGATCCATTTGACGAGCCCGAGGCGAAAGCTGCCGTGAGATAGTCGGCATTGTAAGGCGACTCAGCGCGGCCGTATACGCCACGCTGCATACCGCCTGCGGCCATGGGCGGCATGTTAGTTCGGCCCAGAATCACCGCTCCAGCCTCCTTGATTCTCTTCACCGTGAATGCGTCTTCATTTGCAACCAAGAGTCTGAAGGCGGGAGAACCAGCAGCCACAGTCATTCCCTGAATCTTGTAAGAGTCTTTGATAGTGCATGGAATGCCATCTAGTAGGTTCACTATTTTACCCAAAGCACGACGATGATCCGACGCCTGAGCAACATCAAATATATTTTCGTTAATGATGGGGATCGAGTTAAGCAGTGTGGAGCGGCGGTCGTATTTTGCAATGCGAATGAGATACTTTGCCGCCAGCTCGACACTATTGATATGACCTTGGGAGAGTGCTGATGCAAGGTCCGCAATCGTGGCTTCCACGATTGATTGAGTCTATAAACAATCAGTTCGGGAAAAATTTAGCTTAGTTAGTAGTAATGATATAACTTACTTGTGGCGTGTTGATGGAGTCCATGTTTGGTTTGTACAACGATAATTCTTTGGGTACAGTCAGTTATTGGATATGAGAAAGATGCAGGAGTTCGACTGGACAGAGCTAGGGAGGCCATTTATGTACATTCGACACCTCGATTAATCATCCTTTGGATGAATGCAGGTTTCGCTCAATAATGCCAATGAACAATTGCAAAAAGGGCTAAAATATCCGGTTGATATCGCGTCTTTGCAATTAACAGCTACAAATTGCCCCAACTCTCGGAAATGATATTTAACAGCTGTTAATTGATCCGTGGATGGCTAATCAGGACTCTCAGTATGCGGTTATCGCACTGCATGTCTGGGGTGCATGCCAAGTAACGAGCCATAAGACGTTATCGGATCTTAAAACGCGACAATCAATTGATTCGATAATTTCACGGCTTTTCATTTGGCAAGTTGATCGCCTCTGTTGTTAAGAACCTTATCCGAGCTTCTTGTGCCGAGCACACGAGGCTTCGGGAGATATAACATTCCTACATCTCCGTCCCTTCCCGCCTTATTGCATTCTTGCCAAGCGTATTTACTACTCTAAAATTCTTCATTCACTCTCCTATCACAATGACACAGCATCTCTCTGATCAAGATCATGTACCTGGAACAGTTTGTCTTGTCGACGTCGCAGGTCATGTCTCCTCTGCTCTTCACGATGTCTCGCACAAAGACATCGTCCTGGTCCCCCGACCAAGCTCCGACCCCAACGACCCCTTGAACTGGGCTTACCGTCGCAAACTCCTTGCCGTAAGCATGGCGTATCTCTACGTTTTCGGAACCGGAATCGCAACCTCTCTTCAGTACTCCGTCCTCGCGGACATCACAGCGGACACCGGCATCTCTACCGCAAATCTGGTCCAAGGAACTGGTGTCATGTTCTTGTTCTTCGGATGGGCATGTCTGATATGGCAGCCACTCGCTCTCACGTACGGACGGCGTGGCGTGTATCTTATCACTATGCTTCTGACAATTCCCATGATGGTATGGACGGCGTATTCATCCTCTGCCGGGGTGTGGTTCGCGCACCGAGTATTGATCGGTATTATCGTCTCCCCGATAGAGTCTCTGTGTGAAGTTACGGTGTTCGACCTCTTCTTCGCCCACAATCGCGGTACATACATGGGACTATATGTATTCATCTTGTTCGGGTCGAATTTCTTAGCCCCACTTGTTGCTGGGTGGTTCAATGATGCGTACGGATGGCGGTGGACGATGCATTTCGGAACCATCGTCTGTGCAGTATGCTTCGTGATTATGTTCATATTCATGGAAGAGACCATCTATTTCCGCGGCAATTATATCGAAGGCGAAGCCGTTGATAGCTCAGGAAACAACACTTTGAGCGAAGGGAAGGATAATACAAGCTCCAGGAACGAAACCTCGGCAACAGATATTTCTACAACAACTACAACCGCTAGTGCGTCCCGAAACATTAATACAGGGTGGAGCAAGTACACTTTGTTCAAAGCTCTCCCTGGACGACCCAGTAACCTCGATATGCTGCGTATGGCCTACCGACCCGTTCTTATGATCTTTCGATTCCCCACAGTAGCATGGGCCGGCTTTCTCTATGGCATCAATCTAGCATGGTACAATGTCCTAAATGGCACTGCTAGTCCTGTCTTGACGGGCGCACCCTACAACTGGTCGGCAGCATTAGTTGGCTGCGTGTACGCGGGTCCCATCATTGGTGCGGCCGTTGCTTCGCTGTGGTCCGGCAAGGCAGCAGATTGGATGGCTCTTCAGCTTGCACGACGCAATAACGGGATCCGTGAGCCTGAGCACCGCCTCTGGGTCTTGGCAGTATCCGGTATCATATCTGCCGCTGGCCTCATTACATGGGGTGTTGGCGCTTATCACGATGCTCACTGGGTTGGGTTAGTCTTTGGGCTTGGCATGCTGACATTCGGTTGTGTAACTGGTGGATCAATCGCGGTAAGCTACAATGTCGACTGTTTTAAGGAGATTGCGGGAGAGACGACGGTATCCATTATGTTGATCCGTAACACAATCGGGTTTGGATTCAGCTACGCCATCACGCCTTGGTGGACGACGCAGGGGTTGCAGAATTGCTTCATCACGGCAGCCATGATTTCTATCGTTTGTACGTTCACATTTTTCATCATGATTGTGTATGGTAAACGAATTAGGCGTTGGTCTATCCCTGCTTATCGGAAGTACATGGCTACCATGGTGGTCCCGCAGGAGTGAAGCGGAGTGATGAGACGTTATAGAGAAACGTGTGCCAGGCTTAGAGAAGAATGCACTAAGCAGTGCTTGTTGGAGCTCCTATACTTGCTTTGCCATTCGGATATCTTCTCAATTGATTCCTGCTCAATAGCTCATGAAGTGGTTTCTGCTAGCCTAAGCAGTCGTTCCCCGGCCTCTGCTGCAGAGGGAATATCATGCTCCAAATTTTTCACTATATCCCCCAAAAATGCAATTAACCTTTTCGCTTCGGATCGATATTGGGCATTGTCATGCCGAGAGGCATTGCAGAGCATATGACCAACACCAAGTAGCTGATGCACGATGTGACTACCTGCAACCTTGAACATGATGAGGGGCGCTTTGGTGACTTCTTTGAGGAAGCTCTCAGCGATGTCCATTACTTCGCGAGCGGGAGCTTGGCAGTAGAGCAGAGCCATGATGTTGACGAGTGTTTCTGTACAAGTGATCTGAACCGCCATGTACTTGCACCGGTGACTTTGGAAGGCAGCGTCGGGCTCATCCAAACCAAGTAATATGCGCGGTTTACCTTCCTTGAGTCGGGCTAGGCTATCAAGCAGTGTTGTTGGGGAAGGCCGATCGCACAACACAGCCAGGAATGCCTTGCGATTCTTGCATCCGCGAAGACTGAAGATTGCGTACTCCAATAACCGGAACAGGTCTGTGATATAATCCCAGCCAGCAGTCCAGGCTTGTGTTTCAGGTTCCATAGCCGGAGTAATGCGAGGATAAAGAACTGATACCTGCGATTCCGGCATACGCACCACATGCCCGAGCACGCACGCAGAGTGGATCTCAAGACGGTAGACGCACCAAAAGAGCCGCCGCCGATCGTCTACATCCGACATAGATATATCATCTGGCCAGCGGCTCTCGTCATTGAAGCCATGTTGAGCAACCAAGGCATGGTACAGCCCAAGATAGCGATGGAGATCGCTGTGGTTACCACGTAGGAGCGAGTACACGGCCAGAAGGCCGAAAGACCGCAAGTAATCCAGGTCTTGTGACTGGGGAATGCGTACTGGTATCTTGGAAACAGCTTCAAAGAAGTATTGGTCGCTATCATGTATAGAAAGGCCTTCAAGCAAGGTTTGGTCGAAGACTGCCTGCAAAGCGGCTGTTTGAGAGCTGACAGCACAAAGGGCCATCAGCAACATGTAGGATGGCCCATCTGGGTCGGAGATACCATTTTCCCAGCGCATCAGGAGATCATTCTCCGGGAGGAACGGAAAGCTAGATACGGGTCAATACCTATGTTGTCGTTTACAGATTAAGGGACCACCATACTAGCACTGATACATGGTATCACGGTAAATTCTTATCAGCCGCTGTATAGCGTGTGCCGATCTGAATTCCGAGTCTTGGCCCTTCATTTGCCTGTCATCGCTTTCAACGGACCTGGGCATCGTTGGCTTCCTGCCTCTTCTCTGAATAGGGCGGTTCATTGTGCATTGGACTCCGTAGTCAGCGCACGTGAGACAGCCACTCGACGGCTCCTGAGGTTTACCGATTCTCCTACCCGCTCGGCGGCATTTCAGCCCTCTTACATGGCAGAAATCGCAGGCCCGCGAGGCACGCTGCCTCTTTTGGGTAGTTTTGGACGGCATGCCTAGCTTCCAATTGATTGTGAGCCCAGAAGCGGTGTATGAATGAGATGAAAGGTTGAGTTTAACATTCATCAACAGGAAACGGAAAACATTCAACGTAATTCATCAGTTTAGCCGCGGATAAAGATGATAACGATAAGCACGTGGGTCCAAATGTACCGATACCGTATTTAAAATGTCAAGACCCCAGATACTGGTCCTATGTGTTGAATGGTGCGTGTGGGGAAAAATCCCAGCTAACTCTAGTCATCTTGAACTCCACCTCTTCTTGTACCTTGACCCGACCACTCGGAGAAGAGTCCGAGAGTCATTTTGTTTAGCGGATGGCTTTTGGTAGTCCGGCTGGTGGTTGGCTCAAGAACGGATGGGTTCATGAGCGTCAGATTGATAATAGAGATGTAGTATTATAGTGGCTCAGTGGCAGAGGAAAGACATGCCGAGCGACAACCGCAAGAGTGCGAAGCAAGATAGGGAAGAGAGAAAGGCGAGAAGGAAGGCTAAGGAAGCGGAGGAAGAGAAGGTAGAAAGAGACAAAAGGTATAAAATGACCAATTACTACTTGGGCTTGGATTGTCACCCCTCTAAACTATTCAAGAGGATGTGTCTGTTCGACTCCCAAAAGCAGCTAACTAGTATTATATAATCATATTCATTTCCGTATTAGACCAATTCTGCCCATCAACCTGTCGGACACGTGGCTTTGGGAAATACGGCCCGAGTTAAAATAAGTATTCAATTCACCAGGAAAATTGATACATTAATGGGAAGCTTCAAAGTTGTTCAAGTTGTGAAGAGCTCCCCTGTTCAAGCTGATGATGTTGCTTGTATGAGTGAGAATTGTGTCCTTCGGAGCTTCCGGCTCGGACCCCCTTTTAACCGTTAGCAAGATCACTCCCAACTGACTTATCCAACACAGTCACAATACCCAAACGCTCCTCTAATTGGTGTACAGCCCATACTTGGGTACGGTTAATGAAAAGCTGGGCTGTAAGATGGGGACCTATATTTAGATACAGGATAATTGCCCTTTGGCTGTTTTCGTGTCATTTGAGATATTTTAGTTCACGCATGAGGAGTATCGGCATTGGTATATTCGCATCACCAGTTCTACAACACTTCCTGTATCAACGATTTCGATATCCAAGACTCTCCACTATTTGTCTACAGTATATATGCTGCTTGAGTATATTAACCCTGAAGTAGGCCGGGTGCTATCGAAGGTGTAGGATAACAAACGACACAACTCAGCTTACAGTAAGATTTATTCTACGGCTTAGCTCGGCTGATCCCCTTCCTTGCCTGTACTCCCCCAAAAAATGGCCCGTGACAGTTCCAGACGACTGCACAATAGCGCTGACAAATCGGCTTTTGATATATTCAATGATGATCTTCGAAAATGACGGCACGCCGAGAACAAAGAACATATACATTTCTACCTACCCCTTTTGTGTCAGACACTCTTACACTTTATGGTGAGGTCTGCCGCAGGGAGTTAAATGGTGCGGGTTTAGCATTGTGGTTTTAGTATTGTATTTAGACTATGTTTTCTTCTCCTCATCTACCCCAACTAGTCGAAAGTGAATATCGAGCGCTCGCAACCGCTGATTCTTGAACATCCACATCGCAGGACTCAGCAGAGCACCATAAGCCTAATCGCCATGTGCTACAATCTAACACATACTGGACAAGCAAAATATTTTTCCTTTCGCTACATCTTGATATATAAGCTAGAGCCGGCAACGAGTGGTGGGTGGGGAGGTGGTTAATGTGCTATTGGAGCAGCTTCACAACAACTTCGTGCCCGTTCCAGGCAGCTAATAATAGCGCTGTCTGCCCTTCACGGTCTTTTAAGTCGAGACTCAGTTCTCCGGGCGCAATCAAAAGCTTATCAAGGACCAAATACCCTCTCTTAAGTGCCCACAAAAGCGGCGTCTCAACTTTGCAAGCTATAAATCTCTCCCATACTCCAACTGTGCAGAGATATCACTTCTTACAGAGGGCTCGCCCCATGTTATAAGAGTGCTTTTACCTTAGAAAACTTTCAATTTGCTATTCAAGATGCCTAAATAATATACCTATTAATAAGGCAGCTAATTAATCAACCCTGATCATGCCACCGCTCCCCTGACCGAACTCTGGTCTTGTTCCCTAGCGCTTGGTCGTCATATTCCTTCTCAAACCTAGAAACCCGCTCTCCCGAGGATTCATTCACGCAACGGTATCTTATCATCACATCATTATCCTCTGCCTTAACAATCCTAACTCCATTTGTCGACTCCGCAATGGAGGAAAACATCATATCGCGCTGCTCCTCAAGTCCCTCCTTATGCATCGCTAAGAAGCCTGACACCACTCCGACCGAAGCAATGATAAACGTTACGGCGTAGACAGTTGCAAGAACTTGCCATTGGTAGAAGAAGAAGTTGGCTCTCTGTTCACGAAGACATGGGTAGCCCGTCTGTGGGCCGCCGAGTCCGACACCTGAGGGTTTACCCGGGTCGGAAGCCCACGACACGGCGATCATTTGAGGATCCGAGAAGAGAGAAATTATGATGTCTTCATAAATGCTTCGTACTTCATGTTGGAGCTCATGAACGGGGAGCCATTCATGTCGGTCGAGGAGTCTCGAGCGGATGATTCTGGACTCTGTGATGGTGCCCGGAATCTTGATATCTCCATTAACTAGGTCGCGCAGTTGCTGTCCGAGGGCGTGATAGGCGGCAGTTCGGCGATACTTTCGGATGTCCTGTGGAAAGATAAAATTCTCTTCAGGTATTGCCTTGGTTTTATCGAGAGTCCCGTCGTCACTCTCCTCACCCCGTACATATGTAGTATCGATGATCTTGTGCGTGTAATTTCGCTCCACCACCTCGTATGTCTGGATACCGCCCGTGTAATTGAGATTGACTGTGTAATTTGTTTCATAGTGTTCGCAGGCGAAGACTACAGGCGTATACGCATCGTCCCATCCCGGAGCTGTGCTGTCTCCGGGGTGCTCCTCGGTCAGGTTGTCCACGGAAGCATATCCGAGCCAGATGACAGGTTCAGTTCGAAAGGCACCGAGATTTTTAGGGAAGGGAGGTGATCGGGTAGGTATTCCTGCGTTTCCGGAGTCGATCTGCTGCTCAGCATACTCGCCTTCGTTTGCAACGGCGTAGTAAGTGTAGCTTCCGAGAGGAGCAAGCACACTCATGTTGAAGGGCGCCTCCACGTCCCCAAGCTTCTTTAGCGTGGATTTCTTTCCATTAGCAAGTTCCTGACACTTGTATCCCGGAGCAACAAAGTTGATGGTAGTGGAACAGTTCCAGCCGGCTCCGCAAACTTCAAGTGCTACATTCTCCCTAGCGATAGCCTCTTTTCCGTACAGGACCTTTGAAGCAATCGCTGCTAGAGGCTCACTGGACTTGGTCCAGTAGTCGAAATGGTTGGGGTCGTCCAAGTCTTCCGAGGTCGTATTCCACAGAGAAAATGAAAGACTTCTTAGGTCCTGCCCCTCGGGTATGCTGACCTTTCTGAAGTCGTTGGTCTCATCGTGAGAGAAGTTGAGGGTTCGTATAGATGGGCACATGGTGCTTTGATGTCTGGTCTCGGTAACAACGTTGAGAGTAGCAGAGGAGAAAATGACCACTAGAGGGCTTGCCCAGACATAGATGGCGAGGAACATGACGAGCCAGGATTTCTCCCATGCTTCTTTGTTGAAGAGTTCGGCCGCGTCATGAGCAGCACCGAACAGTGAGTCTACGGCATTGACAGAGTAGCTCTTCTGTCCGACTACTCTCCAGGCAGCCTGTTGATGGGCCATCAGGAGGGCTAGGACAAAGGATGCCTTGGCAACGAAAGAAATGAACTGACCCAAGCGCAGCCACCATTGCTGATTCCTGGCTTCGTTGCCATCGAGAGACCAATAGAGGAAATGATGACCAAGAGCACCGGCCAGTCCGATCACGAGACAAATAACCATCGCCCACTTGCTCCTGAATAGTGTCTTCCACCAGTGATTCCGGCTCCCGGTCTTGTTCGATCCATAATGGCCAACACTTGGGCCAGCCGCGTTGTCCGCCCGATCGTTGTTAATAAGAGGGTTAATCTGGCTGTCGTGTTTGCTGTGGAAAACTGGAGAATATGGTGTGAATGGCGATTGGATGCGTGAGCCTGTTTCCGTAGATTGATCCAGCGATCGGGCAAATGCCTGTGATCCCCTCTCCGTGTGAAAGCGCGAAGGAGCTTCTGAGTAGTGCACATATGAGAGACCATCAGGGGTTTGGGAGCTGCCTCGAGGATTTCTGATTATCTCAGGCCCCATCTTCAAGGGCTGTCTGCGTTTAGAGGTCGTGTGGTTCCGCCAGTCGAAAAAACGACTTGAAGGTCGCGTCAACGGCTTTAAGAACGGTATAGGAGGAAGATTAAAGTCACTTGTTGGTAAGCCACCTTAGCCAATGGCTCGCCACAAGCCCAGGTTACATGTCAGACCCGCACCTTTGGCCAAAAAAAAGCCCTGCTGCGCCTGTCGGGGTGGGCGACATCTGCATTGTCAGAGAGCCACTGCAAGCCACTGCAAGCCACTGGTTTGCAAAAGACGAGGATATCTTGAAATGTCTCCAGAGGTCAGATTCTCCTTCATTTTTTCCGAGAGAATTAAGGTTCCCTTCCTTATGAACGCCTGGGCACTAAAAGGGCTTAAGAATTTGGCTGGTGAACTGAATGAATGGGCGATACGCAACGGGCCTCTAAAGCTGCTCAAATTCACGGCGATCTAGACCTACTCCACACACTAGCGCAATATTTTCATTCTTTGATGCCCGTCGCCTGTCCCGGATCGTCTGGGGAGGCTTGGAAGGATTGCCGACGCCCCATCCAAATATCTTGGCAGCTATAGTTCGGCGACCATTTCGACCAATAATTAGCTCCCTTCTCCAAGAAGGTCTAGATCTATACCCAAGTAAGAAAGGAGAGAGGACATAACTGTTAAATTGGAAGTAATTGCCCGGATCTCGCTTCTGGATGCTGCTGGAGGGTTGAGAGACCATCGTCCACCGACTTTAGTCTTGTAAATTAAGTGTCCCCCTGTTCAACCGTGGCGTAGATCGCCGATATGCGGAATACCTATTGTACCGCGAGTTAATCCAGATCGGATTTATTACCTCAGCTGAGTCTTGGCGTCATCTGAGTTGCAACATGTATTGGCCCAAGTCGTGCACATGGTGGGTCAAAGAAGCTAGGCCTTGGCAAGGTCTGACAAATTCAGGCCTGCGCAAGTAAGTACAGGAGGAGAATAGATTCATCCACTCTGGACCATAAGCTGACAGCAGGAACATGGGTCTGAAGTGGCGTCCGTTACTTACTTGGCCTGTTGGCCACAGACTACAATAATTCCTGAAGGGATGCGACTCTCTCATCCAGGCAAAATGGTGTGATAAATATAAATATACATTGCCACAGTTTACTTGTAAGGTCTTACATGCCTCTCAAATTCCCCCAAGACTTGCCCCGGTTCGAGAGATTCGATATTTGTTGTGGCACGATTACTGGTGGTGCATTTTGAATCCCACTAACCTTACAATAAGCTTATAACTAGGATCCACCAAGCCGTTTCAGCCATCTATAAAAAGCCGGATGGGCGTACCCGTGCACCGCCACGGCTAGAATTAACCAGCCATCGGGTTAAGTCTCCATTTGCATCGGTACTGCGACTGTTGTCCACAAGATGAACGCATATCAATCTCATAACTCATAGCATTATATTCCCCAGGAATGATGCTGGGACACATAGACGGATGAGTGAGTGAACTGAGGGAGACAGCGACGCCATGGTTATAATTAGCCGCCGATGGCGCACTGTATCTATGGTCTCTGCCGCCAGGAAATAGCAGTACCTTTTGGGCAACTGGGGTCCACGAAAAGGCCCCCAACAGTGCGCATGCAATCCTGGAATACTCTAGGCTGAATTGAGAACAGCTGGGTCCTTGTCCATGTTGGCCAGGTGGAGCAGTGGCATCTGAGGTAACGGGGTGGAAACGATTTGATAACTCGAGAGAACGAAGTATCGAATCAGGGTATCATTGCGGACGGGTCACGTTGAGGATGAGTGTGAAAACATATTATCACATAGGCTCTAGGATGCGCTTCATACATCAAAACTGTTGATACAAATGGGTAGCTTTCCTCTAGACCGACCCATCCTAACACAACGCCGGTCTCTCTCCATCGACCCAGCCCAGCCGAGCCTGCCAGGTCTATAAATAGTCCACCTCCTTGCAAAAGAATGTTTTATCCACGAATTATGATCAGGCATTTGTGGCGGCGGCGAGAGACTCCTGAGGCTAAGCTTAGATATACAGCACAAAATGCGGAAATAAATGACCCCTATTTTTTGGTTACACTTGCATTAGGGACTCCCCCACCCTAATAAGCGATGCCAACTCAGAGTCAAGTCATGCACACAGCCAGCGCCACCAGCGTCGTTACCTTTAGGGTAAGTAAATCCTCTCTCTTAAATCTTTCTCCACACATCACTCTCCGCGTCACCAGCCTCCCAGAAGTAATCATGTCCCGCAACGAGAATCTCGATCTAAGCCCCGAGTCAATTTAGGTACAAATCTTAGAATTATAGGAATGTATACTATCGTTTTTGCGATGGATTGCTTATTCTATTCCGTGACATATTTCGGACCCCGCCAACCCCAAGACCGTAATAGCAAGCCAACGTCGCTCTAACATATTCTATCTACCTAGCATAATAGTAACCATAAATAAACTTCTCTGTCTATATATTTCGAACAGAGAATGCCCTCCAATTTATGGCCAAGACAGATAAGACTTTAATGCTCATTTCTTTCACAGATTTATGCTGCACTGTATTTGCTCTATCGTTTTATTCGAAAATTATCGTATTCTGCTGAGCTCTACTTCCTCAGACTTCCACCTTGGCTTTCCAATCCAACACCTTAGAGTTGGGATATGTAAACTTCCATTCTGTGCCCATCTGGCAACCACAGGTTCTATGGGGTTGCTGGTGCTATGATTACTATTATTGTTTTGCTCTGCATTAGAGAAAGTCCACTTTCAATGATTGCGATGATCCTCCGCAAAGGGTGGCGGAATATGCGATTCAATTTTGACAATCTGAATGGCGATTATGGGTACATGGAAATATGTACCAGACCGATCTAGATTCTCGAATGTTTCCTTTGAGGATATTATTTTTGTCGACCCTCCATGAATGATGAGATTAACGATGAAGGCCCCCTGATTCACATTACGTTCGAACACCGGTTGGACGAGTCGACCTATCTCACACACATGAATTTCTCGGACAATACAAGAGTAGCGATTGCGACTTGCCCCATAAACTCTGTAGCCACTTCATTTCTCATGACTATAACTAGTTGCCCTGACGCTCGTGACGAATGGCCTATACTATCCCAGCTGGAGAAACTCAATTCTTCCTATATAAGCACGTGAAAACAACCTCCCCGTGCGGTCAATTGTTAAAATAGCTTACTTGGCCAAAGCGTTGCTACTTTTGACCTTGTCTTTGTACTATGCAAGAAGGAAATCCACCTCAGCTCTGAGAAATATTATAGTCTAGAGACTTTAACCAAAGAATTAATCGAAACTCTCGGCCAAGGGGCCAGAAGTTCTAAATCTCCGGGGCGCCATGTACTTGCCTTTTAGTGCAGATATCGCAAATGGCTCACTTGCTAATGAGACGTGGGACTCCACCATCAATATGTAGTCACATATCCCAAATCTTCTGTTAGACTTTCTTTTTAAAAGAATTTCTACACACTGAGTGGAGGCTATGTATGTGCTAATCTGGCAAGGTATATCACAGCTCAGCATTGTTGGACTTTCTTCTTAAATATTCACCGCAAAATTTCCAGTGTTCTTCCGAGACCAGCGTTTTTATTCGAATGGAAGAAGGATAAATGGCCAACAAAAGCTTTCCGCCATCAAACTAATCTTTGTATCGAGAAATGTCAAACTTACGTGGGGCACAACGTTAAGGGATGTTGCTCGAATTCCTTTCTAATTGCTCTTGGTTTACTCCATACACTTTACATATGCAATAGAAGAGTTTAAAACTGTCCCAAGGTAGAATTTCCTGATTGGTTGGGCGGAGCTCACGCCAAAAGTTTCCTCCACAGCCTGCCATCCTTCATTTTCATTTCTTATGTAAAAAAGAAGGCTCGCTATTTATCCCAAAAGTCCTCATGTGTTCAGGCTCTTATATTGCGAGCTTTGTGACTAGGATTTTCGTCCAGGGCCCGAAGATTTCTTAACTGAGAGTCACAGTATAAATAAATGTCTAACGGAACCATAGTGTCATGCACTGGAAACCTATTGTCGAAACGCCAGTTCCCACGTATCTTAGCTAGCTCTTACGAGACTATAGAGGATAGGTTACGATTAGCAATTCGCAAGCGATAATCGTTGAAAGGGTGATGATAAGGCCTTAAATCAAGATGTTGACTTGAATTGTGGCAAATATTACAGTTTCACATATAAAGGCGCCTCAACACTGCGTGTAACTTGTGCCATAATTGATATCCTCTTAGACCTACAAATCTACTAATTTTGACATATTTTCATTTTCTAGCTCGACTATTTTATTTGTTCCAATGCTGGACGACCGAACAACTCCTTGAAGCCAACTTGGGTCTTCTTAACAGACTTCTCAGCTAACATGGAGAACTCTCTTGTTCTTAGATGCCCAATGCGAGACAAACCCAAACCAAAACATGGACCCCTGAAAACCCACGAGTTGCATCGTTGGTATGTGCGGAAGGGGTCGAGGTAGGTTGGCTGGTGTTGTCGACTGTGGTTGATACTGGAGCAGAGGATGCTGACGCAGCAGATTCCGACGCAGCGGATGTCGACGCAGAGGTCGCCGACATAGAGGATGCTGAAGTAGAGGTGGCCAAAGCAGAGGTAGCCGAAGCAGAGGTAGTCTCAGTAGGCTTGCTGGAGGAGTCGTCATACTCCACATTGACCTCCAAGCCCGAGTTGTAGACACTGTAGGCCTCGGAGCCACCGGAGGCTTTCAAACCACCACACGCCTCCATATCGTAGCCGGGACACGGGTAGTCGCATTTGGCATCGGCAATCAGCGAGTGGCGAGGTGGATAAGTATCGGCACAGAAACACTCGTCCGCGTGTAATATCACCACAGCCTTATTCTCCGTTTTGCACCGAGCCCAACATGATCCCGAAGACACAAATTGCACTTTCTCACGGCTTGCAGTAGTTGAGAGCGATCCGAAACAGCCGTGTGAAGTCAGTTCGTCTGGTACTGGCTCGGTAGCGGGCGGTTGCAAGGCGTCAATGGCGGCCACCAGTGACACCCAGAAGAAGAAAGCTGCATAAAAGAGTGTAAAATGCGCCATTGAGCTTCGATATGAAAGATGAGAATGGATAAGGAGGCAGATCTAGAGCGCTGGTAAGATTTTTTTTTTATGGGCTTTACTAGATGGGGTGCAGCAAGGTCAACATTAATTTCCGCCCCATCCCCTGCAATTTAGAACCGACCCACCTTGGGCGTCGGCCCACAGCAGTAATGATCAGGAGGATTCAATCCGTACTCGTTACAAGTTACAGAATGGGTGAATCTAGTTGTTTCGTACCTTGATATGTAACTAATAAAGTCATCGAATGGCACTTCTCTTTCAACCATCTCAAACCAGCTACTCATTGCAGGTTCACCCTAAAGGCCGGCAAAGATATAATTAGTCGCCAGACACTGAGGAGAGATACATCACGTAAACCTTGCCCATCGTGGACTCAATCCACATATGTTGTAACTCAACTTTAAGATCCAAGCGCATTACCTTCATAAATAAGTTTTTGTGACCATAAATACGTTTGTTGAGGGCTAGCCCGGCTGCCTACCAAGTCTTTCCTCTGTTGATACCCAAAAACTTCAGGTATTAGACCTGCAGACTGAGGGTGTGCTCCTTATGTTTTCGATTACAACTCGGATGCAGCTTCAATCTAGGATCCCAAAGAGCGACGCAGATCTAGAAACGGTTAAAGTGGCGAGTCTAAAGCAGCGACCTTTTGCCAAATATTTTTTTTTTAGCTTTAAATTGTAACAGTCAGGTCTAGGGTCAACGTAGGTCAGACAGTTCTAGGTCTATGTTAGCAGAGAGGTTAGGCCGTCAAAGGTTCTATATAATGTAGTGTAGGATATTACGTCTAGTAGGGAGCCTCCGGTGAAGGGTTCGGGGCTGCATCGGTGGAAGGTTCAGAGCCGCAGTTGGGTCCGGAAAGTCTGCTCCGGTTGTCCTCCGGCGATGTGTCCTCTTAGGCCGGCGTAGCCGGCCCTCACAGCCCTAGCTCATAACAGTAACTAGAAATAAACCCTATCTTAACTCTATCTTTACGCTAGTTTGCCTGTAACAGTTAATATATCTATTCCTCCGTTAAATTTTCTTTCTTCAACTTAAAGCTCGTCCTTAACTGCATCGCGGAAATATTCTTCAGCATCTTTAACGCTAACGTGGGTAATTCCATCCGTCTGAAGTGTTGCACCAACCTGCTTACACATGTCGGGTTGTCTCAAATCGCATTTACACATCATCTTTCCCCACTCTGGGCTTGACCTTGTACAGAGCCAGATCCAATATCGCATCCGATCTGGTGTTTTCATAAACTGCGGAAACAAGAGTGGTGTTTTGTTGCTCTGTGGTGGGATGTCGCCTCCATCGCGTGTCGTGATCGAGTTGGTCTGTTCTTCGAAGATGCACCACATGACTTTGGCTAGACTGTAGTTCTCAAACGTCTGCCGCTCTATTTCGGAAGCATTGGCAAACGGTACCAGGTACCCTGCAGGCGGGTTTGAATAAAAGATACTCTGTGGCATGCAAGCAGGATTAATTGGGCTGCTTTCCCAGCCAGTGGAGTGTTTCCTATCCATGGCTTTGCTGAGAAGAGGATGAAGCCATCGCGAGTGAGACCCAAACTGTTCAAAGTCCACTAGAATAATATCGCTGCTTTTGGACAAAACCAGGTTCTCAGGCCTCAATTCTGGGTAGAAGCTACCACCGGGGCCGTGAATGTGCTTTAGCGCCGCAATTATTTGCCGAATCCACTTCATCTTGTCGTTGAGAGTGATGGGAATCTGTTCTGACGAGTGTAGTATTTTGTCAAGTAACGTGCCGCCAGAATGATATTCTAGAATGAATCCACAAACCACGGGATCTTGAGTTTTCCTAATGCTTCTCGTTACCAAGTATGTTGGTTTTGCTATTACATTCGGATGATGGGGCATTCGGAGGAGTTCTCGAAGCTCATGGTACATGCGAGATATGACAGTGACTGCTCCTTTGAAAATAGCCATTTCTCCGTTGGGAAGAAGAACAAGAGATACCGAATCATGGAGTCGTGTTACTGTCTGTAATTCTTCAAAATCAAGGGTCGGTGGGAAGCTCAGTGACATGGATGACCACAGCTGCAGTAAGCGATTCGGGCTAAGGTATCGTTCTTCCAACGCAATGTTAGGGGCAATCCATATGATGGCGTTCTGACTTCCAATGGACATGGACGGAACATGGACCCGCGACCCTATGGTGGTACACCTTAGTACTGGCCGGAACTTCTTTGAGCTACTCCATGTATCAAGTCGCGCGACAATACGATTCAGAATGTTCTCGTATTCTTGTGTTTTATCCCCTTGGCCACAGCTTATCGAGAACTTCGATAAGGCTGGAACGCAAGGATCATCTTCATCTAGAATGCATAGAAGATGGTAGGGAGGATAGCTTCGTTTATTTTCGCTTCGCGGAACGAGCAAAAGGGCATTCGATCCATCGTTGGTAACTCCCTCTATGCTCCATGTCAACCGTAACGCGGGGTTGTATAAGTCGATTTGCATTTTTAGAGGGAAAGGGCGTTGTAGTGAAGAAATGATTAATGGCAATTTGCCTTGGACATGTGGACAGATTTAATCTAAAATTCCACTTCCCCCTCATCTGCGTTCACTGGTAAGTACCTTTCTCTTAGGCGGTTCAAGCCCGTTGCTGAAGTACCTGTAATCGCTCTTCGCATAAACCGCCACACCATGCAGGCGTGACTCCGGTAAATCATCCAGGCTTCTGTAGCCGCAGTCAAGGGTTTCTAACGTTACCACTAGCTGGCAGGGGTGCCGTGGAACCCGGGACCAAGGTCGTTGCCGTGACTTGGTTGGAACCTTAACGCAGGCTTTTCGTGAGATATGACTGCATGCAGCAGCGGTCTCTTGAAGATGGTTGTCTGACGTAGGTGTCGTACCTGAAGTACCCTCACCGACAGTCTGCAAGTTTGGTACTTATTCACCCACTCACCATGACCCAGAGTGGAAAACCCTTCAATCTATCCTTCATCCTTACCAACCCATCGTGCTACTATTCCTGGCGATGGCAGTCCAAAACAACACCAACATGGCCGCTATTGCGGCTCTTGAATCCCAGATTTCCCACATTTGCAAGGTTGGCGGAGCGCCCGGTCTCTCGCTCGCCGTACTCGTCCGTGGGGAAGTAGCCTACTCTAACCACTTTGGCTTTCGCGACGTCAACACCCAACAAGTCCCCGATGGAGAAACTACTTACTTTATTGGCTCCTTAACCAAAGCCATGTTTACGGCTTTGGTGGGAATTTTCGTGGAAGAAGGAAAACTTGAATGGACCACTCATATCGCATCAATCTTAACTGAGCTTGAAGATGGCTTTAGTGGACGGGGTTCTCAAATGACCATCGTGGATCTCCTGTCGCATCGCTCTGGGGTTGCGCGCGGTGATGGCCTGTGGCTACAGCGAGCGGGAAACATCCTTCTTCCCCAGTCCACGGGCATTCAAACCTAGAAGTCACAGCCTCTCATTCGGGACTTCAGAACCGACTACTTATACAATAATTTCGGTTACGACATGGTCGGTCGAGCCATTGAGAAATTGTCTGGTAAGAGCTTAGGTGCAAACCTCAGGGAGAAATTATTTGAGCCACTAGGAATGACCCGAACATCTACTCAAGACATGCCAAACAACACCAACGCTGCCAAGGCTTATTTCGCACTTGACGATGCCTCACCCTTTGAAGTCCCCATTCCGACCATCTCGGACCAAACCCTGATGGCGGCTGCCGGGTGTGTGCGAAGTTGCACAAATGACCTCGTCAAATTTTACGTCAATTTTCTGCACGCTGCAAATAATCAATTTGCCAACAAAACCACATCAACACCTGGATCACCTTTCAAGCAGCTTCTGCGAATCCTTCGACCACACAACCAGCTCACCATGATATCCCTTCGTGAGCAGTCTTACGCTCTCGGCTGGGGCCGCGCAGAACTACCCGCAACTCTTGGAATGTTCAACTACAACAAATATCTCGTCCCCGCTATGCCGCTAGTCGGTCAAGGTGCTCCATCCCGCCTGGCAGTGTATCATGGCGGGAGCATGCAAGGGGTCACCACAGCCGTCTATCTTTTGCCCGAGACAGAGACGGCTGTCATCGCGCTGCAGAATTCAACGGGACTGTGTGATCCCTGTGATTGGATTTCTCAGCTTGTAATCCACACGCTGTCCGGCGCGGAAGCCCAAAGTATTGATTTTGGAGAGTTGGCCACCACTGCCGGAAAGACCGGCACGACGTTGGCTGCCAAGATTGAAACAGCATTGGAGGAGAAGCGCGAGAAGGATACCAAGCCTCTAGAGCTCAAGGCCTACACAGGCCGATACTGGAATGACATCAAAAATTTCCACATTGACGTCGCTGTCCATGGCGACGGGGGACTCTACATGACTTTTCAGAGTGTGGAAAGCGAGACGTACAAGCTGAGACACTATCATCACCATGCCTGGGTCTGGAATTCGCCTCACAACGACACGGCGAAGCAGGGGCGCTTTCAGACGCGACCCTGGGTCTCTTACAAAGTGGAGTTTGATTGCGGGGGCGGGGAGGCGGCCAAATCGTTGCGATGGATGTATGACGCGGAGCATAAGACGCCAGGTGTTTTTGTTTTGGAGGAGGGGTCTCGCTAAATGAGACATGATCCATATCGGGGCGGGTGGTATGGGTAGGGCGTATCCTTGCAGGGTGGGCTTGTTGCAAGGTTTTGGCTTCCTCTGGTGCTGGTGCTTCCCTAAGAAAAGGCTGTCAGATAACCGAATTTTTTGGCTAACTAAGTCGTCTTGAGTACGTATACGATCCGATGCCTCTTATTAGCCTAACCGTGAGAAATTGGACTCTATTGGGGAGACGGGGAACGCGCTCGGTGTGTCGGGATCCCCAGCCAATATGGTCCAAAAGGGAGCAATAGCTAGCCCGTCGTACAGATGCACACCAAGAATGAATTCTGGCCTATCAACCACACTTATCACGTGTGGCACGGGTGCACGTTGTTGATTATAGCGACCGTAAGCTTGGCTAGATTTTCAATCACGGTTTTAAGACGCCACGGCGCTGACATGTGGAAATGAGAAGGTGCTTCAAGCCTCATTTATGAGTCTTCCCCCTCTAATTCGTATACTGGGAACGTAGTCGATAACTGACGTGTAATTTATTGGGCAGGCTCGCAGAGCTTCCCCGTCATTATTCCGCTGCAATTCTGTACAAGAGCAATCAAGTGATGTTTTCGTTTTGAGGAGCCCCTTGTTCTAAGGCACAATTCTTCAGATTGGTAGCTGCCTGATTGGAGGCTCTGTTTGAGTAGAGTATTTGAGTAATTCCATTTGACATATTCTGATTCATCCCCTACTCTTTTTCTTCTCCTCAGAACGACTTGTTTTGTGATGAATGAACTTTGTTAACTTGAAAATTACCCATTCTCGCCATAATACTTGCCATGGCATCAGGATGTGAATCTAAAGGTGATGCAGACCTTTACGGTTTAGGGGTCAGAACCGGATCCTATATTTCCTGGCTCACAACCATCGTTGCGTTCCACAGATGGCCAGACAAAACAGTAAGCAAAAGCACACACAATTTTTTATCTCGCAAACCACAGAATCTTCCTGCGTAGCACCAACATGAAAATATTACCTAGATAGACTCTCTCGCGGCGAACTGTATTTTCCAGTTCTCCCTGCTGGTCGCAACGGTCTATAAAATTGCAACTCAGACTGCCCACACTGGGGAAGTTTTTCTCATGACAGTCTTTGGTGTCGGTGGAGGATTCGCCATCATGATCGAGACGTTGGTCGAGAAGAGGTCAAGAGGGTTCGGGTCGACCAAACTCGCTGAGATTCTGAGATCTCTATTGCTCCTTTCCTACAGCGTCCTTGGTGTATGGTTTTGGTACTCTGGTCGAAGAATACTGGTAAGTGTCTTGCATCCTGAGACGATCCATAGGAAGATCTCGATCAGTTCAAGAAGTAAATGCTGATTTCATCTCCCCAAAGTTGCTCGCATCCTGTAACTGGCGCGTATTCTTCTTCGGCCCCACCTCCATTCACGGCTGGTTTCGCATATTCAGCCAATGTTTATCGATCATCGTCCTCGTCGCGAATACCGTTCGAATATTCTACATGGTCCTTGGAGTGTGGGTTAATCGTTGTGAGATCAGAAATTGGCTCCTGTTAGCCAGCACATCACCCAAGGTTAGGGTTCAACGAGGGAGAAACATGTTGGTTTTACTCGTGATGCAGACTAGCTCCTTTGCGATATTTGCCATCATGATTGAGCTGTTTCTGGCATGGAATCAGGTTGGAGACGTGAATTCTCTTAGATCGGCGGGACAATTGATCCCATTAGTGACGGCGCTGACCGGTCTTTGCACTGTATGTTTGAGTCATACTAGTCGAACCTAAGCTTAAGCAGACCTGGAATTTTACTCTTTTTCTACGAAGAACACGGCGAGGGGGGATCGAGCTGCCATTGCACAGATTCTAACAAAACTCGGATTTCAGGTAGATTTGTCAGACGGCCAATCAATCTGCTCTGTTGCAGCCATCATCTCCCAGAATCCATCGATAATGTACTTCTCCAATGTACCGACCTTTTGCAGAAGATCGAGGTCCTTCTTCATTGCATCTTCGGTCCTCGTACCGTTGAGAATACACAGCTGGCCGTCCCAACAGGACAATACTAGACAATACAGTGCCTCTGGCCCCGTGATTCTCCTCTCGTGAGCAAGCCAACCCACAAGTGGTGACTTTAACAATGTCATGTTACCCTTTAACACCGCGTAAGCTTGATAAACAATAGATTGCCTCTGACAGAATTCCAGTAGCGCCACGTCAAACCCGTGCGCAGACCGGAAGTCATTCTGCACAATGACGGGTTTGACGGTCGCGCGTGCGTAAAGCTCGATCAACGTCGGCAGCGAGATGTTGCAGATACCGAGATACGAGACTCGGTCAGGTACATGGGATTCCATAGCTCGCCAATAAGCCATGGTCTCTTCGATTGTGGCAAGTGGGTAATGCAGCAGGTATGCATCAAGGGGCGGCTGACCCATGCCACCGCGACCCAGACGTGCCAGACTCTGGTCGAGACTTTTCTGCACTTGTTCCGATGGTGGGTCTTGATCTTCGAAAGGTTTGACGCAATCCTCGTATCCAGTTGGGTTGGTGAACTTGGACTGTAGAAAGATGCTTCGCTTAGATTTACCCTCTGTCGGTGATGCCTCAAGCCACTCGGTTATTGCTTTGCTGACGAGCGCTTCGTTGTAATTCTGCGGCTGCGGCGCTGTGTCAATAGCACGGAATCCTGCTTGAAGGGCTGCCAAGACATTCTCGGCTGTTTTTGCCCCTTTCCATCCTGTGCCATAGATGAAGTGAGGGATGGGTGTTTTGCCTGCGATGAGGATTGGCTTAAGAGGTGTCATGTTGGGACGTGCTCGATGGAGGCGGGTGAATAGCACAGCAGGCCTGACTGATGTGATAAGGGGAGTATCGCAGATAGGTGGTTAACGTCTCATCTTTTCATACGTAGTTTTACTAAAGTGCAGTTGGACTATTTTGTACTTTTGGTCATGGGACAACCCTCACGCTCCTGGAGTGCAACACAAACTGCAATGCGATGGTAGAGGCGATGTGCAGCTTACACACCAACTATGAGGAATTGATTTCGGTGAGCACTTGAGTGACAGAGAGGCTCTACATAGTAGATACCTTTAGCCTGCTGTACTACATGATTGGTTGTATGCATCATGTAGTAATTCACTAGCTATTCATCACAGTTCAGAAACTAGCCAACCACATCGCGCGTTAAAATCTTCGCCAAAACATGCGTAATTCTACTCCGTAAGGCTCAGCGTGGTAGCTCTTTTCGTACAAAGTCACCTACTAGAAGAGGAATAGCTTAGAGGATGAATATTTTAGCCCACCAGATAGCTTGTGATAGTAGCCTTCAATATATGCGCGAGAACATCTGACCCTAAAATAATAAAAGCTGAATGCTCCTACAGTGGCTCCTCAAGACTGAGAACTTCCACAGCCACCCTTCTCACCCGTTTACTTCACTCACAAAGACCCATATCGCCCTAGAACAAGCAAAAAGTTGTCTCCTCATTCTATTTCTCAAGATATCATAAGTCAACTAATCAAGGAATTGTACAGAAGCTCATCATGTCTGCAAACCGCAACGATCTCAAGCCATGGAAGTACGAGCCGACTGACAAAGATCCCGCTTCGTCGTCCACAGAGGAATCACCTAAGACTGCTCCAACTGAGGATGACAGCCGTGAGCAGCCCTGGAAGAAGTTCCTTGCCATTGAGCAAGAAGCTGGGAACAACCGCCCGTGGAATGGATGGAAGCCAACCGAGAAGGAACCGTTTGACAAGCCATGGTGCAGGTGGAGCGTCGAATTTGGTGTGGATAACTTTCGTCATATGATTGGATCCTGAGCTGAACCATGTGTTAGCTGGGTGCCATAGTTATCAGGGATTCATCCAAGTTTTCAATTGAGCTTATCAGGAAATCTTCCGTCCTTGTATCCTCCTAGTTTTGACAGTAGCTGGATGAACAGAGATCAGTAATGATATTCACTCCCTTTATGAACCTAAATTTAAAGTTACAAGAAATAAAAACCGGTAATAGTCAATATATTGAAAGTCTGCCTATCTAGTACTGTACAATGAGTCGTACCTCGATACTCTCCCGCATTACTTTGTCAGCCGGGTTTGGCATTATTGCCGTGTGAACACAGCCTGATTATCTTGTTAACTCATCGTAAACAACGTATCCAGGTAGCATTCAACTTACAGCTTGCCTTCGCTTCCTCGCTATCCCAAGTTTTGAAGATTAGGAGATCGTCCACATCCTGCTCCTCCATGTAATACCACCGATGCGAGGGGTTATGCTTCACGCGGTAAACTTCCATGACACGATGTGGAAAGACAGAGTCCACTGCAACAAGGTCCTCTCTGTCGAGAGATTGGTAGTCGCACACTGCCAGTGGTAAGCCCAAGATGGGGCCTTTGATGGGGGCCCATATGCTTCAAGGGGGTGAAGTCAGTATATAACTCAGATGGGATTGTGGAGTTGCGCATTACTTGACCAATTCCCAACGTTAAGCAAGTTATATAAACAAGCAAGTTATACACTTTATATATATTTTCTCCCTTTAATCTTCTAATATATTTTAATTAAATTACAACTAATAAATTCCAATTTAAAAGAAGCTAATATTATTCTTACTATCTCTACTATAAAATAAAACCCAAACCTTAGTATTTAAAAAGTAGTAAAAGTCTATAATATTAATTATAATATACTATGAAATAAAATAAACGGCTAATGTACTTAATAAGATATATACGCTAATTCTATAAGATTGACTTTCCTTAAAGAGGAGACTTTAGTTAAGTTTATTCTCAACCTAAATTTACAAGGATTCCCTCCCTACCTTAGTAGTATTAAAGAAATAGCTAACTTCCTTTTAGCAAAATGCACTATAGAATATATTAGTAAGTATTAAGCTTTATACTTTATTATATAATAACTAAAGCTTAAGATATATTTTAATTGCTTATATAACTATTAGAGAGCCCTTTATAAAGATTTAATTATTATTAATATATAATTTTAGCTTATATAAAATATAAAAACTAAATA